>PVJI01001495.1:0-179164 GCA_004026765.1 Micronycteris hirsuta
GAGAGAGAGAGAGAGAGAGAGAGAGAGAGGAAGGTGGGATTGCTGTCACCCCCTCCTGATCCCATCAAGGTGCTTTCCAAGTGGCCTGTGCACCCCTCCTCCTTCTCCTGCTCCCTCTCCTCCTTCAGAGTTACTGCTAACCACAGATTTTGTTCCTGAGCTCCACTGGCCAGCAGACTTCAGGAGCTGGTGGCCTCCCCTCTCCTTCCTGACCACGTCCCTCTTGGGGCTGCTCACTCGCCATCTCCTACTGGACACACACAGAGGAGGGGCTCCCGGCACCCCCTCCCCAGTCCCACTGCTCTGCAGAGAGCCTGGGGTCTGTGGGAAACAGTCTCTGAATGTGCCCCCCATGCCATGGATTGAAAACTCTGTGTGTGTGCACATATGCATGCTTTTCTTAACACGCATGCATACGTTCGTACAATTCATGCAACCAGGTCCATGTGTGCCCTTTTCAGTTCATCTATCTGCATGTGTGTGTGGTACATGCACATGTGAGAACATGCATGTACCTAAGTGCATGCTCGCGTGTGCGTGGCCTCCCCCTGCCCATGCAGGAAAGGCTGCACGTGTACTGGGCTCACGTTTTGTGGGACAGCCCACGTGCAGGGGCGTGTATGATCCCACCTGTGTGGTGCACACGGTGTGTGAGTATGCCCGCACCTACTCCTGCTTCATGGACACACAAGTAGCCAGGCAGCCCCCTTGTTACCATGTAGTCTTATTAAACACACGGCATGTTAATAGCACTGACAAAGTCGGTGATGAAAAGCTCTTTATTAAATGTAATAAGAAATGGCCCTCTTGTTCCCCAACTTCTGAGCCGCGTGCGGCCCTGCAGGCGGGCCGGTTATTAAAGTGGGATCAAGCGTCTTTAACACGCCGTCTGCGGCGGCTGTTTGCCGGATCTGCCTCATTACCAGCCAGCTGCGGCCCGCTGCCTTGGTCTCCCAGCCTGACCCTGACACAGGGGCAGGGGAATGGGAGGTAAGCTTATGAAAGGTGTGGCCTGGCCTGACCTGGGAGGACTATTAGCTGGGTGGTGACACAGTCTCCAGTTCCTGCAGGTCCCCTGTACCTCAGAGTGGGGGATGAGGTAAGGAGCAGGCTGCCATCCCAGCAGCTGTACCTGCACCCTGAACGGCGGCCCCTTTGGGGACATCTCCTACCTCCTTTGTGGGTCTGAAGTAACCGCACCCTTTATTTCTCTCACTGCCTTCTGGACCCAGGAGAGGGGAGCCCCCGTGGCAATGCTTAGCCAGGAGAGTGAGGCCAAGGGACAGCATCCCATGCCAGTGCTTCTCAAATCCTCCAGGATCTTATTAAAGTGTAGATGCTGACCCAGGAGGCCTGGGGTGGACTGGATTCTGCATTTCTGATGAGGTCCCAGGGGATACTGATGCTGCTGGCCCAGAAGCAGGGACCCATGCCTCTCGGGAAAGGACAAGAGAATGTCACTTATGGCCAAAGCTCTTGGCTCACCAAAGGCATGATCCTCAGACTGGGAGGTCCCCAAGGCTGAGAGCTGTGTCTTTTGTCCCCCATTGATTCTTCATGGTGCCTAGGCCAAGGCTCTGCTCACAGGGCTGCCTGAACTTTGAGAAGAGGGAAGCCGCGCTAGCAGTTCCTGAGCACCTCCTGTGTGCCAGGCACTTCCATGTGATCATCACAAGGGTAGCTGGCAAAGCAACTATTACCTCCATTCTAGGGATGAAGAAACTGGGGCTGAGAAAGCACAGCCACTTCACCAAGGACTCCTGGCTACCACGTGCCAGACCCGGCCTTTGCCACCCGATCCCGGACCCTGCCTTTCCCACCGGGCAGAACAGAGCTCCACGCAGCGTCCTCGCCGCCTCTCCCCCAGCCACTGCCTCCCAGGGGCCTGAAGTCACTGGTACAGGGGACAGCGGTGCTGCCTCTTTACATCTCCAGCCATCCCCTCCCTGCTGGGACCCCAAACCCTTCACCAGCGTGAGTGGCAACTACAAACATGTCTCTCTGTCTCTCCGAGACACTCGGGGCATGCAACATGGAAGCTTTGTCTGCAGACAGATTTCAAAGCCCGAGATGCCCGTGGGGTTCCTTTTTGAAAGATCCACCAGACAACTGAAGTCCAAGAAGGAGCCCTTCCCAGCATCCTCCTTGCTCCAGGTGCCAGTGGCATGAAGGTGACACAAATAGTAGTGATTGTAGCAGCCTCAACAAGGCTAAGATTTGTTGAGGGCTCACACGGTGCCAGTCACTTCGCATGCAGTGTCCCTTTTCCCACAGCGACCCTAACATACAGTCACTTTATTCCTGCCTGCAGATGAGAGACCGGAGGACCAGAGAGTTCAGGGGATTTGCTCGAGGACACACAGCTAACGCGTCCCTCAGCTGGGCTTCATATCCAGTCAGTCTGGCTTCAGGGCCCACATATTGGACGTCACTGTAGAAATAACCAAAGTGAAATGTGGCTTATGGAAAATCCCTGCCTATGTGGAGAACCACAGGAGCCCACAACGACGGGGCAGAAAGGGGCACACACACTGGGGCCGCCTCGTTTTGCAGCTGGGTAGAGCGAGAGACGGGAAAGCGGCACTTGACCGAGGAAGCTAAGGACAGTGCTGGGATTCGAACCCCGGTCTCCTCCCGTGCAGCCCGACGGCAACCTTGGGAAAGGAGGTCTCAACTGGACTCTCTTGGGCTGCGGTAATCCTGAAGAAGGCTGCTCTCTTCACCTGGAAAAGCCGAGGAACAGCACGTTCGTGCTTGGTGCAGAGCCGGGTGCATCCGCATTCAGTGACCACAGGTCAGCACTTTATTGGGGCTCGAGATGTTTCTCCGCCATCCTGGTGTCGGGCGGCACCCCAGGCCAGCTCCAGGTCCAGGCCCCCGCTCTCCCTCAGGAGCTCCTCCAAGGCGGCCAGTACGTGGCCGAAGTGGGAGAAGCCAGCTTTTAAAAGGAGAGCGGCGAGCCCTCCCAGGCAGTCACGTCATGTCCTCCAGAGCGCACTTCAAAAGAGGCACCCGCCAGCCCCCTCATCCATTAGTGTGGCGAGAGTGCAAATCGATGCCGCTTCTTTGGAGAGCGATTTGGTGATAATATCAAAATTTGAAATGCACAAGCCCTTTGACACATCGATTTCATAGCTAGGGATTTACCCTGTAGACTCATTCCTGTAGTCAAAATACACAGCACACACCCAGAGAGAAAGAGACAGACAGACAGACAGAGACAGAGAGAGGGAATTTGCATGGCATTATTGATAGCAGAAAAAGAAGAAGAAAAAGAAAAAAAGGAAAGCAACCAGAGTGGCCACCGAAGGAGAGCCGGGGGATAACATCTGGTTCATTCGTACAAGCAAATGCCTCCTGGTTCAAAGTGGCAAAGTGACTGAGGGCGCAGCTCTGGGAGGCGCATCTCTGGGTTCCAATTCCTGCTCTGTCACTTACCGGCTAGGTGAGGCTGGGCAAGTAACTTAACCTCTTTGGGCCCATTTCTTTCTGTATAAAATGGGAGTGATAATTGGACTTGCTTCAGAAGGTTTGCAGAGATGAAATGAGCTACCACCTGGTAATCACCTGGAATAATACCTGACCTAGAATAAGGGCTCTGAAAACGGACCCTCGTGCTGGGATTGCGCGGCCGTTGAAAAGCGTGATGGACCTGAATGTGCTGATTTAGAGAGATCTCCGAGGTGCATTAGGAAGCAAAAACCGCCAGGCCCAGGATGGTATAAAAGAGATCCTTTTAGCGTAAATTTTTTAAAGTATATATAAATTATGCTTTTCTGTAATGTTTTAGTATTCTAACCATTTGTGCATATTACTTTTTAAAATCTTCACCCGAGGATATCTTCATTGCTTTGAGAGAGAAGGGAAGGGAGAGAGAGAGAAGCGTTGATGTGGGAGAGAAACATCAGTCGGTTGCCTCTCGAATGCACCCGACGGGGGAGCAAACCGCAACTTTTGGTGCACAGGGCGACATCCCAGCCAGCTGAGCCACCTGGCCACGGCTGTGCACGTTACTTTTTATTAAAACAAATGTTTAAAAATGGGTGTCCAGGCTATGAGAATTAAGGGTGTTTTATGTTTTCTTTCTTATATTTTAGTATACTAAAACATGTATAGGGTACCTGTTTTTATTTTTCATTGTAGTAAAAAATAGATAACATGAGATTTACCGTCTTAACCGTTTCTAAGTGCACAGGTCAGTAGGGTTAAGTGTGTTTGCACAGTTATACAAACAATCTCTAAAACGTTTTCATCTTGCAAAACAGAAACTCTGTCCCCGTGAAACAAGATCTCCCTGTTCCCCCGCCCCCAGCCCCTGGCAGCCACCACTCTGCTTTCTGTCTCCCCGAATGCAACTATTCTGGGTGCGTCATACCAGTGGAATCACACGATATTTGTCTCTTGGTGACTGGCTTATTTCACTTAGCGTGCCCTCACATTTCATCCATGGGGCAGCATCTATCAGAATTTCCTTCCTTTTTCAAGGCTGAATAATATTCCATTGCATAGTTATACCACATTTGTTTATCCATTTATTTTTTGATGGGCTTGCTTTCACTTTTTGTCTATTGTGACTAATACACTATGAACATAGGTATGCAAATACTTCTTGGAGATCTTTTGACTCTTTGGGATACATATTCAGAAGTGGAATTGCCAGGTCATGGGGAGTATATGCTTTTTTGAAGGCCTTCTTTACAGTGTGCCCCTGGATGGGAGCGGCCCATCCCTGGAGAGGGAAATGATTTTTCCTGGGGTCCTCTTGGAGCAGACAGACCTCCCTGAGAGTGGAAGAGTTGTCCAAAAATAAATAAATAAAACATTCAGGGACATGTGAGAGACCATTCTCTCTGGTTTTGGAATGTACTTAGGGGCTAACATTGGGCTGGAAGTTTATCTAATATTTGGGGTGTCTGGCATTTTGGCTGACTCAACGCCAATGCCACAGTGAAACCATGTGGGTGGCTTCAAGGCAACAGCAGCCTCCTCTTCCCCATCTTGGGGAATGGCCAGAAATTTCCAGAACAGCCTCGGACATGTGCAAAAATTCACCATATGCAAAGTTGGCTTGTTCACTACCTCTCTCTCTCTGAATGAAGCAGAGGAGTGAGGATGTTAGATTAAGTGCTGAGTCCTCCATGTTCTCCTGGGTACCGAATGAGCACTACCAGCTGCCCCGCCCCACCCCTGGACACTGGCTGGGCACAGATGTAGCTAAGAGACAACACAGTCAGAACAGAGACAGAGTTCGCCGGCCACTGTGCACGCTACCTGTAAGACCAGGGTTGATCACCTAGTCCTGAGAGGTGAAAAGGCAGGGCGAGAGACACAAATTCGTGAGAAGTTTTCACTAGGAAGCTTGGGAAGCTCTTTCCAGGGAGCGCTGAGAGCCTTACTCCCGGGCAGGTGGGCGTCAGGTGCAGTCAGTGGTGGGGGTGGGGGGGGGGCAGGCGAGCGCTGGGGTTTGGGGAGTGGCGTGATGACTCAGCCTCAGCCTGCCACCCTGACACCTCAGGCTGCTCAGGAGCAGCCCTCCCCGCCACAAGGGTTTCCCCTGGGGGTCCCAGAGCTGCGCAATCTCAGCCAGCAGTCTGGGAGGAAGGGAGAAGAGGCAGAGTGCACATGCTGGAGGCCGGTCCCCAGGTCAGCAGAGTGGGCGGCAGAGAGGTCAGCTCCCTCTTGGCGGGCAGCTCCCCCCGCGGCCCTGCACACTCCTTCCCTACCCGTGCCCTCCGCCAAGTCTGTCATCAGTTAATAATAACAACATCACGGAGCTGGCCAGAGAGAGAAGGTGACAGCAGTGATGGGGCTGACGAGAGCTGCAGCAGCGTCTCCCTACTGTTGGGCGCACAGCGTCTGGAAAGCAGACGGGACCAGAGATGACCACCTCGCGTGCAGCGTGCTGCCATGGGAAATACACGGGCCGGGCTGTGGAGGCACAGAGCCAGAAACCTGACCTGGGGGTCCGGCTCCTCTGAGCCGGTGACTTCTCAGCGGGGCTTTGAGGATGAGGAGCAGGGAGTCAGGGAGAGACGGGACGGGGACCACGCAGAAGGATGTGCACTGTGACAGCCTGGGGGGCTGGGGGTGGAGGGAGAGAGACAGAGACAGCATGCTAAGGGAGAGAGACAGGGACAAGACAGGCGGCCAGGCACAGCCCTAACAAGCACACCGGGAAACTGAGACTTCATCCTGAGGGTGGAAGGGAGCCCCCGAAGGGTTAAGCAGCAAAGGGCGCGACCCCACAATGTTCCGTTTTTAAAAGACCGCTCCTGCTTCTGTGGCACACAGAGTAGATTGGGGACGGGGAGGAGGGCAAGCAGCGAGGCCAGCAAGGACACAGGTGTGGTTGTCCTGGACAGTGAGCATGGTGACCCGCACTTGGCGGGTGGCCATGGAGATGGAGTAAAGAGGCTGGATTTAATATTGAGGAGCCAGGACTGATGGGTATGGTGATGCACGGGGCACAAGGAGTGAGGAGAGAGGCGTCGAGGATAACAGGGAGCGTTGGTTAGCACAGATTGTGTGCCAAGTGATGTTCTGAGTCATATACCTGTGTCATCTCACTGACTCCAAGTCACACCCCTGTGTGGTGCATTGTTGCCCCATCCTACAGGTTAGGAAACTGAGGCTCAGAGAGGTTAAGTAACTTGTTAATGATCACACAGCAGAAGCGGTAGAGCCAAGCTGCAAACTCAGGGGACTGGGTGCACAGTCCAAGGCCTTATGCCTCTTCCTTTTCTGGCTTTTAGAGGAGCAGAGATGTCATTTATTAAGACAGAAAACTCAAGAAGAAGTAGACTTAGGGACAAAGATGAGTTGATTTTGAGGCATTTTAGATAAGTCAAACGTTCAGCTATGGACAAAGGGGTCTAAAAACGGCACCTGTCTGTGACCGATAAATCCAGGAAGGCATCGTGGAGGAGGAGATACCAAAGTCCCTGGCCATGAAGTGTGATAAGGAAGGAGGGTGTTACAGGGAGAGAACATTTCATTGAACACAGCCTCCAGGGCAGAAATTCTTAAAGAGGGTTGCGAATCGAACCACCTGGGAGTGGAAGAAAGCTTTGAAAAATATAGATCTGAGCTCTAAATGAGAGGGTAGGATGGAGCCCAGCCCTGTGTACCCTTTAAAGCCCCCGGGCCCCCAAAGTCCTTCTCCCCCGAACAGGCTCTTGCAGAACCAAGCTCTTACCTCACCTGGTCCACCTGGCCTCTCCCGCTGAGGCTGCTTTTTAGACATGGGACGCGACTCCAGTGTCTAAAAGTCCTCCTAGACTCTGTCCCATGATGTGTCCTCAGAGGTCTGGCCCCACAGAAATGCACAGCTCACCTCTCCCAGCACAGGGAAAAGACGTGGGCACAGCAACCTCTGAAGTGTGTGGTGGGTCCCTGAAAGGATCTGAAGGCTTGATGGCACCACTCTTGTTTCCTGAAGGTGTCATGCACTTGAAACGCCAAGCAGCTCTCCTGTTCCCTGAAGGGAAATTTGTTCCGGAAAATGTCTGAGTATGCAGAGCTAGTCAAGGGAGGGACGGGGCAGTGGCTTCAGGGCTTGAGCTCTGGGCTCAGATGGACCTGAGTTGGAATTCCAGCTCTGTCACCACTACTTGTGTGAACTCGGGAAAGTTATGACTCGATTGCCCCATCTGCAAAATGGGTACAATAATGGGACTTCGTGAGCACATGATGACTGAAGAAGTACTGCACATGAACTACTTAGCCTAGGTGCCGGGTCCCAAGAAAGAGCTTAATAGCAATGACGATGACAACAACGCTTTTTATCTGCAGCATGGGAGATAAGGGCACACCTAGAGTCTAGAATTGGAATGTGCTGGGTTTGAATCCTGACTATTCCTATATTAGCCTGCGTTCTTGGAAAGCAAGCCTGCAGCCACAGTCTGGGCCCTGCCTGACCCTGAGCATAGTTCTGAGTCTTGAACACCCCAACTTGGTCCTGTCTCAGGGTCTTATCCCTTGCTCTTCCTTCTGCCTGGTACGCTGAGAGAGCCAGGCAGTGGCCAGGTCACACGGGGCCTCGTAGGTCAGAGTGGAGAGTTGAAGGTTTCTTCTGGTTTCAGCGGGAAGCTGTATCAGTCAGCTACTGCCACATGATGCTGCAGAACAAACCACCCACGGTTTAAAGGGACAAGCAGTGGTCTGCACGCACACATAGGTGGGTTGGCTGGAGACAGTCTCACCCGGCCGGGGTTTGGCCGGGCTTGGTACCAACTGTAGGTGGGGTCCAGGTTTGCTCCACACATACATGTCCCCTTCCTGGGGCCAGTGGCCTGTGCCAGGCATTGTCTTCTGAGGTGGTCGCAGAAGTGCAGGAGGGTTAGCAGAAACAGGTGGCGTCTCTCAAGGTCTGGTCTTGGAAGTGGCACTTTGACTTCCATTCCACTGGCCAAAGCAAGTCTTAAGTAATTTGTCAGTCATTCTCAACTGGGGGCAGTGTCTCCCCCAGAGGACACTTGGCAGTATCTGGAGATATTTTTGGTTATGACTGGGAGAGGTGCTGCTGGAATCTCGTGGATAGAGGCCAGGGATGCTGCCAAACATCCTACAGAACAGCCCCCACAGCAGAAAATCATCTGGTCCAATATGTCAACGAGAAACCCTGCAATAGAGAGAAATCTTTATATTTATGCATCAGAGTCATGTTTCCGGCTGCTGTGCTCAGAGTGATCTGTAAGGGGGCAGAGAAAGAGAGAAGCAAGTCATTATTTCCTTCTCCTCTTCCTCCTCCTCTTGTTCCACCTTTCTCCTGATGAGATTGTAATCACACCTCCTCTGCACTGGCTCTATTCCTACCTGCCATACCGGGGATGCCAGGCTAGAGATGACTTTGATCACTCCTCAATGCAAACACAGACAAGAGCTAACAGAACGAGGCAGCTTCTCCCTCTCCCGAGTTCCCATTTATGCCCTAGGTAGAGAAACTACTGACAAAAATTTCAAGTATGTGTGGGTCTATCCCCAGTGTTGTTCTGAACTGAATGGTGGGGGGAGGAATGAGCACTGATTGGGTATTTGAAGCAGAAAAAGCCAGTTTAGTGGGTTGGAGACAAATCCTTAGGGAAGGGGCAGAAGCATGTGTCTCAATGCCAAGTTCAGAGGGCCAGGGTCTTAACTGAGAAATGCAGTTGAGATCCAAAGACAAAGGAGGCTGGCTTGGAACAGGAGCTGGTCTGGAGCATGTGGGAGGCGGCAGAGGTAATTATTATGGGCAGGTTCTGGGTGTAGCTGCAGACAGAGTGGCCCTAACGATGCAAATGCCCTATCCCAGACCACGAGTGGCCATCTCTGGGAGCGAGTCCCTGAAGTCTGTTTTGGGGACATGCTCCCTGGGTGACGCTGCCGTGGCTAATTCAGGCACCAGCATTTGGGAACCCATAATGGAGACTGGACTCACCCAGGCTGGTGACACCCCTCTCTTCCTCAGGATCACTGACTGAGCCTGTCCCAGCGCCCATCCCACATGCCCTCCTCCACTGTCACCCACCGTCTCCCCCTCCCCCACCAGTCCTTCCTGGGACAGGCAAGGAGCCTCGGGAGAGCTGGCAGCTCCATTTGAGGAAAAGGAAGCTGCTGCCCACGGCTTCCACGAGCCTGAGTCATTCTGCAGAGGATGGCTCATCTGTCTGATTGTGGTGTGGGAACCCCTCCCTTGTCCTGCAATCAGGCCCATGCATCTGTCCAAAGACAGCATGATTTGTTGGAAAACAAACTCCTCATTCTACCAATCCCTCAGTCTTTTTCCCTGGGTGGCAAGGACTCATGGACACCATGGTAGGTTGCCCTTGACCCTGAGGTCCAGGACTGATCTTAATCCTAGCCAGGGGGGTTGGAGGGAGCACTGGGCCAGTGTCAGATGTCTCTGCATCAAAGAAAGTTTGCTTTGACCTTTAACCATGGAAGGGGTCTCCTGCCTTGGCCCTATAATCAAGTGATTGTCCAGTTCTCCATACTGACAATTGGTTCTGCCAAGTTCTCACTCTTACTGGCCAACCCAGCATTTGAGTTCCTCCCGAACTGCTCTTGCCATCCCTTCCCTCTCCAAGCTCCAAATAGCAGTCCTGACTGGTTTGGAGATGTTTATTGACAGATCAGCCCTGTGAATTAGCCCTGCTACATGGTTCAGCTGGTCCACAGGTTGGCCATGAGCCTGGGACCCCCAAGGTTCAGGCTATCCCCTATTGGGCATCCAAAACCTGTGTGGTGCTCCAACTTTCCACCTGGCCTGCTCTGGGAACGCCAAGTGGGCAGAAGTAGAGTCTTCTCTAGCCAGGCCTCACCTTCTGAGGAGACCGCTGGCGATTGCCTACACCAGCCAGGGGAAGCTGGAACGCATCTCGGAAGTTGACACCGGCATCACCAGCATCACCATCATGGTCTTCACAGATATGTTGGGTCTCCTGTAACAAATTATTGCAAACTTGATGGCTTCAAATGATGCGAATTGATGCTCTTACAGTTCTAGAGACCAGAAGTTGGAAATGAGTCTTAGAGGGATAAAACCAACATGGAGGCAGGGCTGGTTTCTTCTGGATGCTCCAGAGGAGAATCTGTTTGTTTGGTTTTTTTACCCTCTTGAGCTTCTAGAGACCAAGTGCGTTCCTTGGCTCATGGCTCCTTCCTCCATCTCCAGTCCCTGAAGAGCAGAGTATCATCTCCTCTTTCTGGCTCTGCTTCCCACAGCTTCCATTGTCAGATGATCTTCTCAAGCTTACCACCCTACCCTCCTCTTATGGGGACCCTTGTGATAGCATCGCTGCCCCCCATCATCCAGGATAATCTCTGCATCTCAAGATTTTTGACTTAATCATGCCTGCAGAGTCCCCTTTACCATATAAGTAACAGTCACAGGTTCTGAGAATTCTCAGGACAGGAATGTCCTTGGTACCCACAGCAGGTACCGTTTGCTCGGCACTGACCACTGCAACCCTGTGCTGAGCACTTCTATACACGTTAACTCACTGTGCCGCCTCGACAGCCCAGGGAGGCAGGGGACAGTGCTCCCCCACTTCACACGGGAGGAAGCAGGTGCTCTAAGAGGTCCAGTAATGAAGCCAAGGCAGGGGCAAAGCTGGGATTTGAACCCCGCTCTTTGTGATAACAAAACTGTGCTCTGAAACTATATAATCCTGCCTCTCCATCTGCTCCTTTCCCCTCAAAGCTGTAGACTTTCTGATTATGGCATTTCAAGTCCTCTCCTCATCCACTACCCTGCCTCCCTTCTAGACTTTCAGGGAATGGAGCCAAACTTCCACCCACACTGAGCAAAGAAGTCACCAAAAAAGGCCCGAAAGGCTTCTCATCCAAGTCTTGCTCTTTGTAAGGAGCCCCACCTGGGCCACTAAGTCTGCTCCAGGGCCAGCCTTCCCTCACTTGAGGGAGAAACAGACCATCTGCTCTCTCCCGAGGTTCCTTCAAGGAGAAGAGGAAGGAGGAACTGTCAGGAGAGGTGAGACCAGGGCCCCTTGCAGACAGTATGGAGATGCCAACCTCACCGGGTTTGTCTTATCTCTGGGACTGCGGTCACCTCACTCTCCCCTGCAGCGTGAACTGGCGAGCTATTTCTGTCTCCGGATCAGATATGGGACCATGATTTGTTGATTGTAATAAACATTGCTTAACACGCACTTTAGCCACACGGCTCACTCACTGTTTCAATAAATCCCAGCCCGGGGCTGGCAGAGCCCTTTGTAACAGGAGTGCCAGGTGAGAAGGGAGCCGGGATGCAGGGCAGGTGGAGCTACTGGGGTGAGTGGATGCCGTCATTTGAGGGCAGAAAGTTAAGGCTCTTCTGCCCCCAACTCACGCATCCTTATGGTCCTATCAGTTACTCCTTGAGAGGGGTTTGTCGAGGGTCTGCTGTGGGCAGAGGCTGCCAGAGCCCACCGTAGGCCCCACTGCTGTCCTCAGTCCCTCTCTGGCATCTCACGGCATTTTTTAAGGAAAGCCACAGTCTTTGTCTTGTTTTGTTTCCTGCTCAGAGGAAATGCAGCTGCCTCTGAGCTGAAACATGAGCTCTTTTTGCACCAAAGGATTTCCAAGTAGGTCAGACAGCCTTCTACCAGGAGCAGCCTTTAAGGGGTACCATCTGGAGGAAACTGGAGGTGCGTCCCTGCCAGGAGGGGTTTTCCTTTGTGCAGATGACAGAGTAGGAAGCAGGACATATAACTGCAAGGGCAAGGTACCTTTTTACATGCTCAGCTCTCGGCCTGAGTTACACACAGTAGGTGCTCACTAAATAATGGCAACGATCATCTGGCCACGGTGATGGCAGTCAAGGTCACGGGAGGAGTGGTGAGGAGGATGAATGGAGATCCCTGAGAGCTGGCCCTGGTTTTGTTACCTGCTGTAATCCCAGTGGCCACAAGAGCACCTGGCACATACAAGGGGCTCCATAAACATCTGCTGAAGGAAGGAAGGAAGGAAGGCAGGCAGATGGTGGGGTGATAATGGCAGGCATGGTGTGCGTGGTGTGGAAAAGGCATCTATGAAAATGAGGGAACAAGGTTGGGGATGGAAATAACCGTGGTTGTGGATGATGGTGATGGTGGTTTTGGTAGCAGCGATGTTGAGTTGGCTTATTCAGGTTACAAAGGATGTAGGCATCCTTGTTGTTCTTCAAGGCATGGGAATCCATCCCAGCTACTGATGCACCAGGCCTCGTGGAGAGTGGGGGCTTTGTTCAGAGTTGATGCCTGCGCACTGCTCTCAATCCCTGCTCTCGGCTTTCATCCTCTCCTGGTTTCAGCTCTCAGCCTACTCTCCATATTTTTGGCCATGTCTGCTCCCCTCTATTCCCTGAAATTCTCTCTCTCTCTCTCATGCGCACACACTAATTGTGGGAGTCGGGGGCACTCAGAGATGGATGGTTCAAAGAGGATTTGTGTTCTTCAATTAATCACCACCTCAGTGTTTGCTCTGGAGTCTGACAGATCTAGTTCAAATCCTGATGTCAGACCAGTCACTTACCCTTCTCCACTCTGTTTCTGCACCTGTGAAATGGACATGATAAAAAGGAAGGCTGTGAAGGTCAACAAGGTCATTCAGTGGCATGCTGGGTGCAGTGCCTGACATGCAGGACTTTCTCAGTACAAGTCTGTTGGTATCCCCAGGTTGGAGCAGGGCCCCCACCCCAGGCCACCTCACGGGCATCCCATAGCTTATGGGTGGCTTTTGTTCAGGCATTTACCCTGGGTTCAGTTGGCCACAACCACATGTGGGACCATGTGCTGCCAAGCACAGTGTCCCACATAAATGGAACCACCTGAGCCAGGTGCAGGACAGGCACCTCACGGGCAGCTGGTATCTATGTGAGAGAGGAGGCTAATCCTGGGGGACAGACTGGATGCAAGCTTGGGGACCCAGGGAAGAGAGAAGGAGAAGCTACAGCTTTCAGGTCTCACAATGAATTGATGATGAAAAGGAGGAAGAGGATAATAAAAATAAAAGTGAAATAATAATAATATCTGGTATTCATTGAGTCTGACTCTGTGCCAGGCACCCATCCTAAGTATTTTACTTGTATTAACTGAGTTTTCATATTAATCAATAATGCAGAGAAGTTGGTATTATTATTATTATTACTATTCCTATATGCAAATGAGAAAACTGAGGCCTGGAGAAGTGGGTGAGGACTCTCAGGAGGACAATGGTGTAAGACGGGAAAGGGACTTTTGCCCGCAGCTCTCAGGAGCTCCTTCAAACTCAGCCACCTGCCCTCTGTTTCCAAGCAGAGGCTGGGATAGGGGACAGAGAGCTCCAGGAATTCCAGACCCTCCCACCTCCTCTCACCTCGGAAATTCTATGCTGCAAAATGTGGAAATTGATCCACTTCTCAGGGTCAAGATGATATGCAACCATGCCTGTAAATGTACCTGGCCTGCTCAGTGAGAGACCCCTCCTGCCCTGCTGAAGGTACTGTGAGGTCATCCTGCCCATACCTCTCAGAGGACAGATGGGAGAACCATGGCCCATAGAGGGGAAGGGTTTCCCTGAGGCTGCAGGGCAAGTTACCCTGGCCCAGGCCTTCTGACCCTTTCCCTACCCAACTATGCCACTCCATTCAATTCAACAAGCTTTGATTTCTCCCCTGCCACGTCCAGAACTCTCTTGGTCAGTTTGAAGGAGATAAAAGGAAGTGTGGCTCCTTTTATGTTGCTGCTCTTGACTTTTGAAGCTGGACATGCACAAAGATGCTAAGACACAGCATCAGGCAGCCTGGACACAAGTCTGAGGTTGAGTGGGCCTGACCGTGCCAATGGTCAGTAAGTCAAGACAGAGGGGAGGGGTCTTACAAACGTGGAAGGATCCTAGAGAGGTCCTCAGCTGGACTCTGTGCTGGCTGCAGATGTCCTGGTTGCATCCCATCAGAACCTGGGAAGGAGGACAAGAGAGGAGAGACGTGAGGCACTGAGCAGGTGTCAGCCTGAGGCCCAAGGCCTCAGAGGGAATCTCAAAGGAAGCAGAGCTCAGGACAGGGCAGAACTGACCTAGGAAGCTGTCTGGGATGTAGAGGATAAATAGAGTTGGATAGAACAGGAATCCAAGGTGGCAGAAACAGCCAGCACAAAAGCAGAGGCAGGAATATGCAAAAGGCTGGTGAGAGGCAGGGAGAGAGCAAAGCAAAAGAAAAGGTTCAGGGGGAGAAAGGGCTTGGCGCTGTCCGTGGTGCTGAAAACAGCAGTGACCAGGGACACTGACCCCAGCTCACAGTGTTGGTCTTCTAGACACGGGAGGGCAGCCTCTGTGAAGAAGGACCGTACACGAATTGCTGAGTAATAGGCTCTCCATGAAGACGGCGAGAAGGGCTATGGGACAAGCTGGCACCAGGCCAGAGAGAGACGGGGCATCTCAGTCAGTAACCTCATGCCTCCAGGGAGCAGGTGCTGTGATTATTACCTCTGCTCTACAGATAAGGAAACTGAGGCTCAGAAAGTTTAAAGAATTAATTTCTTATGGCCTCTTAAAGAAGGATTCAAAGACAGATGGAGGGGGGCAGAGCCCAGGTTCCTACCACCCACCACCCCATCTGGTCTTAAGTTGGGTTTTCCCAGAATGAGATCCTGAGACAAAAATGTGAGTATATAGAGGTTATTTTGAAGGAGTCCTGGACACACATGTAGGACCATGAGGGAGAGAGATGGCGGGGGGGCAAGGGGGTGGAAAAGAAGGAAGCCAACAAATAGAGCTATGGAGCAGGTTTCTGCTGTGGGCCACTGGGGCCCCCACCCACTGGGGCACAGTGAGTGAGTGGGTAGAGCACACCACAGTTACTCTGACTGACAGGTGAGGGAGTTGGGGTATTTATGCATCACCTCCACTCCGTCTTTGGTTGAGGACTGCTCCCACCTCCAGCCTGCCCTTCTGGCAGGTGAGTGGGCTCTGGCACCCAGAGGAAACCCTCCCATATGCTGACCAGTGGAAGCTGTAGGGTGGGCTTGCACAGGAATGTTGAGCACCAGGGAGAGATTGAAAGGGCACCAGCAGCATTGGCCATCCCAAATAAACTACACATTTCCAGGCACAGTGACAGAATACTTTCTGGAGGAAGGGTGATCATCAAGGGCCACCTAGTTGACAATCCCCAGTGCCAAGCCAGAGAATTTTAACTTTATCTTATATATCCCCTTGGAGTCACATGGAGGGATGGAAGGGAGAAAGAGGAGAATGAAGGGAACCACCCTCAAATAAGCACCAGCTAAAAACAAAGAGCTTTAAATGCATTACATCAATTAAAGTTTGAAACAGCTCTGTGAGAAAAGGACCTATTTGCAGGTGAAGAAACCGAGGTTCAGGTCTGGATTTTTCTCCCCAAGTTGCATAGCATCCCACTGTAGAGCCTGGAGTCGAATCGTGGCCTTGCTGAGTTTCTCCACTTTCTGCCACAACAAGCTGTGAGTTAAGGAAACTGAGTCCCAGGGAAGCCTAGGAACAGAGCCGGCACCTTGCTGACTTAGCACCCACATTCCCTTCCCACTGTGAATGCCAGCTACCTAAATAGCTTTGGTTATTTGGCTAAATTAATCCTTGGAGGAACTGCATAAATATAACCTGGAAGGCACACACATACACGCAGAGACGCATATATATTTAACGCATCGAAGGGGTTCATCGCTGCATGCCGATAAACAACCTGATGGCAGCCAAGGAAAGATACGAATACAAAAAAATGATAACCCGGGGCTGTGTGCAGGGCGCCAGCTGCACGGGAGCACATGAGGGCTCCTCCGGGTTTGGCTACAGGGGGTCAATGAAAGATTCTGGGGGCCCATGCAGGAGAGAAAAGGCCAAGCTGCCTCAGGCATGTGCCCCCATAGACAGATTCATCCCTGTTCTGAACTGCTGAGCCCCGCCCCCACCATTCCCTTCACTGTGTGGCTTTGGGAAAGCCACACCGCCTCTTAGAGCCTCATCTGTTCAATGAAAACACTGATACCATATGACCTCACTTATGATTGGAATCTGATGAACAAAAGAAACAAATGAGAAAAATAGAACCAGAGACATGGAGACATGGAACAGACTCACAGCTGTAGGAGGGGAGGTGGGAGGGGGGACGGTGAAAGGAAGGGAAGGGGACTAGTCAAAGAATATGTACGAATGACTCATGGACATGGACAGTGGAGAGGGGATTGACTGGGCGAGCGGGGTGGGCTGGGTGGAGGGGCAGAAAAGGGAAAACATTGGGACAACTGTAAGAGACTAAACAATAAAAAGTAAAGAAAGAAAATAGTGATACATCTGCAAAGATGAGATGAAATTGCATACATAAAGCACCCAGCATTTGTAGAATAAATAAATGGAGTCAATGCCAAAGACGTGGCCATAATCAGGGTTGCTAGGAGGCTGGATTATTGTGATGAGACCTAAAGGCGTAGAACTGCTTCCCACCCATCTTTTTACTTCTTCCACCAGGAATAAAAGGGACCAAGGGGTGTGGTCCCAGAGGGAAAGGACCCTCCCCCTGAAAAGGAACTCATAGCAACTACAGTGATTGACGCTACGATCCGCTAGTCCTGGACTGTGACTTAAACACATTGTCTTGTGTAATTTTTACAACATGAGGAGTTTGTTATATTTACCCCCATTTTCAAGATGAGCTATTCCAAGGTGATCACTTAGAGGTGATGTGACTTATGCAAGGTCATACAGCTAGCGTTATGGGTTGGATTGTATCTCTCAAGAATTCACATGCTGAGTTCTAACCTCCAGTATGTATCTCAGAATGTGACCTTATTTGGAAATAGGGTCATTGTTGATGTCATTAATTAGGATGTGGTCTCACTGAAGTAGGGTGGACCCCTAATCTGTTATGACCAGTGTCCCAATCAAAAGGAGAAATTTAGACACAGATTGGAGTGAGACTTCTATAGCCAAGGCCTGCCAAAGATTCCAGAAAACTACCGTGGCTGGGCGCAAGGCCTGGAACGGGTTCTTCTACAGCCCCTCAGGGGGAACCAACAACTTAGTCTTGGACTCGATTCCAAATTGTGAGATAATAAATGTCTGCTCTTGCAGCCCCCCAATTTGTAGTACTGGCGAGGGCAGCACTGGCAAATTACTACAGCAAAGATTTGAACCCAGATCCCTCTGAATCCAGAGCCTGTCACTTCTCCAGGCATGAGACACCCCTTTCACAAGACCCAGACTGCCCAGCTAAAGGGACCCACAAGGATTTGCTGAGCAAATGCTTAGAGAGTGTGGAGCAGAGGAGGAAGCAAGGCTGATGCAGGGAAGAGCTCTCCAAATACCAGTCCTGGCCCAAATGGCTTCCCAATGATAGAGCAAAGCTGATATGGGCAGGTTCCAGCAGGAAGGGGCACAGGAGGGCAGAGCCTCTGCTGGCAGGGGCGTGGGTGGGAAAAGCCCATAAGATCCACTGCGTCCTAAACCCCTTAAAATCACCCCGTGGCTGGGGGTCAGCTGTAAGAGGAGGAGCTGGGCTCTGCTGGAGGCAGGCATGGAGAGGGACCGGGTTGGGTAAACGGGGGACTGGGAACTGGGCTGCCCAAGTTGCCGTGGTAACCATGATCTTCCAAGTGAGAGCCAAAGGAGGCTGAGGTCTGAAGGGATTTGGTGAGGACAAGGGTGCCTGTGTAGAAGGCTGGAATGGGGAGGCCAGCATCTCCTGAGAGTCGAGTATACGCCAGACATCATGCCAGACACTCGTCTTCACGTCTCCTGCTTAAAACCCCACAACAACCTTTTGAATGGAATATTTTTATCGCTGTCTTACAGATGAGGAAACTGAGACCAAGAGAGGGGAGAGTTTTGAGTCAGGTCACACAGCCAGTGAGAGAAAGAACCAGAATTGGCACTTGCCTCCTCTGTCCCCAGAGCCCCTGTGTTTTTTCCTGTTGCTCCACAAGAGCACCTCCTGGACTCAGAGAGGGTTTACTCTGAGAACCAAGGAAAGGATGCCAGAGCTTGCAGCCTGCACCCGTCAGCCCCTTCTCCCTGCTGGAGTAAACCCAAAAGTGTACTTCATGGTGAAACTTGCTTGGTTCCCGCGGCTGCTGGCTAATGCCCTGGACTGCCTCCATCAGCCAAATCAGTCAGACGGATGAGGATAAAATGTGGTCTAAACAAAGCACTCAACCTGTCCCACAGGCCAGGGCTAGGCTCTGAGTGCCAGGGTAAACCGGGGCTGACTGGGGAACAGGGATGGCTGGACTCAGGCCCATCCTGGCCGACTCTGCTTTCTGCCAAAGGCAGAAAACCAAAGACAGCGAGTGAGGAGCCTGGAGGCTGGGCTCCTGCTCTGGCTCTGGGGCCAGTTCTCACTGTATTCGGCAGATCCTGCCTCATGGATGGAGAGAGTGAAGCATGGTCAACTTACCTCGGGCTGCAGTAACCACAGCCCCATCGTACAATGAGATAAGGCGTGAATTCCATGAGCCTCTTCTCTCTGGGGTTCTGTCTACAACAGCCATTGGCAGCTGAAATGGACAGACGGCCTTGAACTCTCTCTTGTGCCTTCCAAGAGCTGAACTAGGATCTACGGATAGAAGTCACAGAACTGTCAATTTGGTCTCTCAGGAACGGGCTTACTCTTTAGGTAGTGAGTTCCTTGTCTTTGGAGGCATTTAAAGTGAGGCTGAAAGAGATACATCCTACTAGTTATTTCCAGCTCTGGACCCAACCAGTAGGATGCCTTACCATTCTCTGTTGATGGATTTCTTCTCAAATATGATCGGATCTGGAGCCAGAGGCAGGGAGAAGTCCACAGAGTAACCAAGGCCTCACAGTGCTCATTCATAGCCTCTGCCCATCCCCCATATGCCTCCTTTACCTAACCGACGGGGAGGAGGTGGCCTGTGGCTCCCCCTGAGCAGCCCCTGACCCGCAGCACACTGGCTGGAGTTATAACCTCTGCGAAGGCAGACACGCTGGACCTGCTCACGGTGCCCCTTTGGAGCAGATGGAGACCTTCCCCCAAACATCACATCTTTTGTTATAAAAACAATCCAATCATGAACACACCAGTTGCTTTTGTTTTCACGGCCCTTCTATTCACACCACACTAAGACCACACGCACTGGACTGATCCGGGGCTCTTGAGTGGTCCCGGAAGAGGAAGGATAAGAGGAATTTGATATCCTGCAGAGACAGGTCACCTGGATGCTCACTACGCTCTGACAGTGGCGATGAGTGTCCAGAGAGGGGAGAGGTCCTGGGGGAGTGTGCACGGGAGCCCAGCATGGTCCAAGCCGAGCAGGGGACGTCCCTGGGAAGCTGACTCCAGGATGGAGTCTTCTTGACTGATGATGTACACCAGGGACATGGAGACATGGATGATGACGAAAAAGTCCAACCAGCTGTTTCTCAGAGCCTTCCTTCCACACCTCGAATGTGATGATTTTCATCCTCCCTGAGGCCTCTCTCCTCTAGTTCCTACCCAAGGGGCCCCCTCCTTTCTCCTGTGTGCCATTAATATACGGTCCCATGTTTGCTGTGCTGCAAGTGAGTGAACTCTTGTTAATACCCTTCTCCTCTACAAGACCACAAGCCCCTTGAGCGCAGACGCTCCGTGCTCTTTCTGGATGGTGAGGCCAGCCCCAGCCCCAGCAGACCTAACTTCTCAGCAGATGCGTGGAGCAGCGGTAATGAGGGGGTCCTGGAACACAGGTGAGAAGGCAGACTGGGAGCTGACGCCAGAAGCCCACCTCTGCCCCTCACTGGCTCTGTCCTCTTAGGCAAGTTATAAATGCTGTGAGCCCACTTTTCTCACCCGGAAAATGGGATAAGTGGTACTTCATAGGGTTAGCAGTATTTATTGAATGCTTTTCAGAAAGACTGCGCACAAGTGTGATTTCTTTGTACCTTGTGATAAGCTAAAGGCAGGTGTTAGCAGTATCCCCATTTCATGGAAGAAGTAGCGAGTGTCGGTCACTGGGCCAAGGTCATGAGCTGGAGGGGAAGGGCTCAGATTCGGCTTGGGTGCTAAGCCCTCTGACCCCGGTATCTACAAGGATATCATGATATCACACAACGGATCCCAGAGGGCCTGGTCTTAGCTCTCTTTCCTCTTCTTCTTTGCCTTCACCTTTCTTATCTCTAAAGTCTCGTCCTCCTCCTTATTATTATTTTTTTGCACACTGGAGCACTCGATTATTAGAAACTCACTATTGCCACGCTTCTCAGCACCGTTGGAGCTGCACCATGCATAAGGACCACTCATCTGTAGTGATCCATTTAAAAAGAATTATTACGACCTTGGACAAGCACCTTGTCCTGTAAATTATGAGATGGTGACCCCCAAGGCAGGTAGCTGGCTCCTTTTTTTTCTGTAACTACTCCTAGTGTGTTTTAACATGTGTGAAGTGTTTTCAGCTCCATTATCTAATCTAGCCTCACATTAACTTCATGATTAGCATTATTATCCTCCTGTGCAGGAGAGAATTAAATGACTTTCCCAAGGTCATATAGCTAATTAGTGCAGATTCAGGATTTGAACTCCAGTCCCCACCCCCCGAGCTGATGTGCACGCCACCACACTATGTTGGCCCCCGGTGGACCTGACTTGCTTTCAAGGACTCTAGAATGGGCTATTAAATTTTATATTAATAATTGCTCTTTCATAAGCAGGAAAACTCCTTCCTAATAGTTGCCTTGAGTCTGATGCTCAAGTGTCCAACATCTTAACATTTTAATAAGCCCAAAGATGAACAGGAGGATTTTCTGGGCCAGTCCCCTGCCTCCATGCAGTTAACAAAATTAACAGGACAGGGAGTATCGTCCTTATTATTATTAGCATCATTATTATTAATAAAGATGACTTCTAAGCTGATGGGGAAGACAATAATGTCCACCCCTTTCATGTATGGCTCAATTATCACAGGGTCCGAGCACCCAGTACAGTGCATGGCACATAACGCCAGTACATTGAATGCATGAATGAATGAATGAATGCATGACTTATGGGCCCCACAGGGAAGCCTAGGAAAGTGTACCAGGGGACAGATCGTTCAGGGCACTCTCAGAGCCTCCTTCCCACTTCCATAAGTCTCGAGGGACATGTCCCTTAGAGACCCCTGACCTCTCTGTCCCCTTGGGGGAGTTCTGTCTGCTCTCGGAGCCACACCTATAAATGGGTTCATAATTAACACCTACTTCATATGGTGATCATGATAATGTTTACTGAGTGCTCTCCATAAATATTGTCCACGTGTGTAACCTCCTTATTCCTGGACAAAACAGAATCGCCGGGATGTCTCTGCCCTGTTTTTCTCACTGGGGCAGCCACCCAAATTCAGGGTCCCTTGGTGGGGCCCCAGCTGCCAGCTGGCTTGGAGGCAGAAACACCATTTCCAGGTCCAAATGCTGTCGTTGCCAGAGAGCAGAACAAATCCCACAGAGGTATTGATTGAAACCATTACGGATTCGTGGGGACGACATGCAGGCTGGGGACGGGAGTCAGCTGCTGCCGTCTATTTCCATAAGGTAATAATAACGCGTGCCTTTGCTTTATGAAGTAGAATTTGTTACGGCCGATGAGCCGTTAAAATTGCCGGGTGGGGAAAAAAAAAAGAAAGGAAAAAAACTATAAATAAATTTGTAATTTTAACAGGGATTACCATGTAATTGAGAAGGGAGGAGAGCTGATGGCAGAAGCAAAGGCCAGCTCGGCCCCAAAGGTCTTGGCTCCGAGGCAAAGCTAAGATGTTGAGGCAGAATCCTCCCTGGGAGGCCCTGGGAGGGGAGGGGGAGGGAAGCCAACAGGCACGGCCCCGAGAGTAGGCCCAAGAAGAAGGGGGAGAGAACTCACTCGGTAACTATTTATTGAGTGCCTACGACGTGCACTTGGCATGAGAGAGAAGTCACAATGGGAAGTGCCCCACTGATCACCAGTGGGGCTATGACGGACGTTAACCAAGAGAATGACGACGTGATCGGCTCGCAGCCTGAGGATGCTCACTCTGGCTGAAATATGCAAAGTGAATCGGAAAGGGCACGTGTGAAGATGGGGAGGTTTGGACACCCCTGTCGTGGCTCAAGTCAGAGCAAGTGTTGGCCTTACCTAGTACAGAGTAAGAGGAGACAGAAGGGAGATTGTGCAGAGGCATGAAGAAGTGGGGGACACAGGGGCTGGCAATGCATGGGTGTGATCATGCAGAAAGAGTCAAGTATGATGGCCAGGAGTTCTGGTTTTAGCAATCTGCATGGGTGATGGTACCCTGACCAAGCTGGGGGTGTTGAGCTCCACCTTGGCCAGATCCCAATGGAGAGGACTGCAGATGTCCCAGTGGAGGTGCCCAGTGGATGGCCAGCTGGGAGGTGACTGGAGCTGGAGTGGAGACTATAAAGTTGCCAAGAGGAAAGTGACCAGGGAAGCTGGGTGGGAGGGGAAGTGAGAGAGTGAGAAAAGGAAGAGGAGAGGAGGTCCAAGACCAAAGCCAGAGCTGGGGTCGGGGGAGATTCTGGCATTTAAGGAGATGGCAGAGGGAAAGGGCTAGTGAGGGAGATTGAGGAGCAGGGCCGGAGAGATAAAGAGGGGGTGGTGCTGATAGAACTGAGGCTTGCCCTGGCTTGGCCCCCTCCTGACCGGAGGTGTGTATCTGCAGGACACCCGTACGGCTGGGGGACTGTTCTTCTTGATTGGAAAGATCATCAGCATCTTTCTAAATTGACCCTCAAACTTCAGTGACATGAGGTCTTTGGAAGTTTGAATTAAGGCTTTTCCACTTAGTGGCTCAAGGCCTTGCATGGATAGGCTGACATTTTTGAGTCCCTGTTTTCTCTTCTGTAAAGCATTATTACCCTTTAAGAGAGTTGTAGGGACTAAATGAGATGGGCTAAGGGAACTTGCCTGATGCATTGTAGATGCTCAAAAAAATTCAATTTGGTTTCATCCAACTCACTGATCTCCCCGGCTCAGGACAGTGTGATCTTAAAAGGAGTCCAAAGATAAATCATCTTTAAAATGGGCAGAGTTGGAGGGAGTGGGGTGCTGGGACACAGCACTGCGTAGTCAGGCGAGCTCCCTAGAAGAGGTGAGTTTCTAGGGATGATGGGGATCTGCCTAAAGGGCTGAGAGGAGGTGAATGTTCCAAGGTGAGCCTGAGGTCTCTAGGAGGCAGACAAGTGAGACATGCTCTCCCTGGTCCAAGTGCACACCCAGGTGACCCCAAGCTGACCGTGGACAGCATCTGCCACCCAAGATCTTACATCCATCAGGAGTGAGATGGAGAATACCTGCCTCCAAGTAACTTCAGTAGGAAGAATGAATTTTTTATTTCTTGTTTACACTTTGGACTTATAAAATTTTACTTCTTTCCCCACTCCCAAAACCCAGGTTGCCTATAAACAGGCGTCCCAAGATACGAAGATGGAGTGGAAATCCCAAGCTCCCAAGCTTCAGAATCCAGACAAAGAAGAGGAAGGCGGGCAGGGACTGGGTGGAGGTGGACCTCAGCGAAACCTAGACCGTGCCAGCCCGCTCCCTGGTCATGATCGATATGCTCTCCAAAGTGCCTTTTAAATTACTGTCTGAGGCAACGTGCCACATTTATGTATTTACATGCTTAGAGGTGACACAAGGGAGAAGCGCAGTTTCTATTATGAAATCATAATGTACATTTATCTTCGGGAATAACACATTGAAATGTTGGAGTGAGAAAAGTTGAAAAGCAATCTGTCTATAAATAAAGACCGCAGACATCCTGACATTTTACGATGTGGGGGATTTCAGCGAGGACTTCTTCGGACGCATCACCCAAGGGATCGTGTTCAAACTCCGACTTCCTGGAAGACAGCGTTTGAAAGTCCAGAAGCCTCCTTGCTGGTGTGCAAAGCCCAGGAAGCCCTTTGCTTCTCTGTCAGAGCTGAGGATGGGCTTGCACCGGGGCCACGTGGCACATGCTGGTTCCTGATAAATTCAGTTTTTCTCCTGGCAGGGGTGTTTGGGGAGGATGCTCAAAATAAGGAGTCCATAGATTCCAGGGTGTCCTGGTACAGGTGTTGTCCCCCTTGCCAAGGGGCGTGAAGATTCAGGCAAATTCAGAGGGAAGCCTTGGGTATCTCGTGGCCTGTTGGCTCCATGACTTCTGGAACGCAGTCTTGAACAGTGGCTGCCGAGTCCAGAGGTCACTGTGATCTTGACTTTCTAGACTCATGATGAGGCAGCATCTTCCACAAGGACAGTGGGCACATTTAAATGCCAAGAAGAGGCGCGTTGGTCGGGGAGAACTGGGCACAGGGGAAGGGTTCTGTCATCCTTGTTTCCGATCCCGAATACGACAGGACAGCCAGGCTGCTCACGCCGCCTCTTTTCTGCTATTCGTTGTCATTTATTCATTCATCTGCTTATTGCTCATTCACTCTGAAACCATGTCGGAGTCCCTTCCAAGTTCCGGGGACACGAGATGAATATGACACCCTCCCTGCCCTCAGGGACCTCGCAGTACTCCAGACAGACGTGTAATTGGCAATTACCAGGAAGAGAGAGATGTTCAAGGTGCTATGGGGCCTGCATGGGGAATCAGACAAGGCTTCCTGAAGAACCATCTGGAAGGATGAGTAGAAAAAGCCCAGGTGGGAAAAGAGAGGTGATCCCAGGCAGAGGGAATGGCAGGTTAGAAGGTCCCTAAATGCAAATGTGCTAAATGTAAGGAATTCCCAGGCCTGGAGAAATGAGTCAACATTTACTCTGCGTCGGGGGTGAGCTGGGGGTTGTGCCAGCCTCTTCATCAATGAACTAACTACAGACACACACGCTCGCGAGCATCCCTACGTATCACGTAGACCGCACCCTGCCACTTACGCGGCATCAGCATTCAAACCCAGGTTTGTCCAAACTCTGCCCTCATGATGACCCCCATCCAAGTGTGCCCAGGCCTATGCCAAGCTCAGAAGCAGAGATGAAGATGAGCAGAATGTGGGCCTGTCCCCCTGTCCTGGGGGAGGACAGATGATGAACTGGGTGGGTGCACACTGACAAGCAGGGTTCTTACAGCCCTCACTCCCTGGAGAGGGGGTGGCAGGTTTGGGAAGGGGTGTGGGAGAGGGGAGCTCCCATTCCCTAAGGGGATGGACTCTTCCTTAGGGCTGTGGGCTGGGATCACAAGGAGCTCCCCCAAGTGATGAGGCTGGGACAGGACTTAACATAGGAGCTGCATTCCAGCAGGGTCACCAGAGGGTCCAGGGAGAGGCCAATGCCCCGTCATCTTAAATGGAGAAAGACGGAGCTGACTCTGACAGCCGGGAGGACAAGAGCCCCCCAAACCCAGAGAGACAGAGCAAAGGAGGTTGTCGGCACCGTAGGAAGATGGAGAAGCTGAAACCTGGCAGACAAATGCCAAAAGGAAGGGACCGAGAGGGAAGGAGAGGGGCTCAGGGGAGAGACAAGGCCAGGAATGAAAAGGTTGGGGGACAGAAAGAAAGGAGGTGAGTTCTCAGGGTCTGGAGACTTGGAGCTGAGCAGGGCTTTGTCTTGGGGGTGGGGCAGGCACTGAAGAGAAGGTTAAGGCAGCTTATCTGTCCCCACCCCAAAAAGTCTTCCTGGCCCCTTGGCCTGGGAGCCTTACTTCACAGGGATTCCCACCCCGGTTCCCACCACTCGCAGCTACAGAGCTCTGAGCACGCACAGACCCCTACGTGTTGTCATCTCTTATCTCACGGTCATCCTCAATGAGTGCATTGCCAGGGGAGACTCGAGGACATGCGGACACCCAGCTAGGACCCCAAGCTGCACCTACCTCCCAAGCCTTGACATTCCTTCTTAGTGGGGGGGTGCAATCCGGCCCCACCTCTTCTGTGGGCTCCCCTCCCCTCCCCCCATCCTCTTCTCTTTTCTCTCTTCTCTCCCTCTCTCTCTCTCTCCCCCGCCTCCCCACCTTTTATGGGGATTACTTTACATCAGAGATGCCAGTTTTCAGCCAGGCCTGGTGTTGATGAGGGCTTTCAGGAAGGTTTACGAGGCAGCCGCGCAGGCCCTTCTTTCTGGCTCCTGCCAGCCCAAGCAGAGCGAGGTGGGGCAAGTGGAGTTGGAGCAGCTGTCTGCAGCTTTCTCCCTCCTCCTCCTTGGGTCCTGGGCTGTTCCCAGGGCAGGAATCCCTGATGACTTATCTGGGAAGAGGAGACCGAGAAAGTTATGGGTACCCCGGCTCACACAAAATCTCATGCATTTCCTCCCTCCCTCTGGGCCTCAGTTTCTTCATCTGTTAAGTGGGTATATGTGGAGTACCGGTCTCGAAGGTGGTTGTGGGGAGGCATGCTCAGCACAGGACCTGGCAGACAGAACAGGGAGTAGGTCTGAGTCCCTCTGCTCTCACCCTCTCCCTGGGAAAAATGGGCAGGCAACGAGCCTCCCTTTGCTCTTCTCACTGTCTGTGATTCTGTACCAATAACGTTTTCTGAATATTCACTGGGAGCCAGACACTATGCTAAGCCCTGCACGTGCCCCTTACAATAACCTCATGAGGTGAAGATTAGCATCATCCCCATCTACAGATGAGGAAACTGAGGCTTGGAGAAGTTCTGGCGCTTACCCCAGGCCACCCTGCCAGTAAGAGGAGAGGCAGGGATTGGCACTGGGGAAGTTTGGCTCCAGAAACACATCCTGAGATTTGCACCACATCTAGGAATGGCAACAGGAGGCAGGAAAAAGCATCAGGATGCCCAGTCTGAAGAGGGGAGCATCATCCCATGTACAGCAGGGAGCTCCCGGTCCCCAGGACACTCAGTCCCCACCCCGAGGACTCCTTTCCAGAAAACACCAGGCACTGGTTCTCAAGGTTCTGGACACTTAGATCCGAGGTTGGACCTCTGCTTGAAGGACTGTGTCCGGAGCCCAGCCATGGCAGTCATTTGTCCCATTGTGACCAAAGACAATGCACCAGCAATGGGACTGTGCAAAGGCAGAAGGAAGGACTTTCAAATAAACTGAGCAGCAGGAGAAGCACAAAACAAAGACGCTTTGAAATGTCCTCCTCTGGGAATTCTCTAAGGGAAGGACCGATTTCCAGGGGGCCTGTGTGGAGGCAGGGGGCCGGAAGAGAGGCCCTCGCAGCCTTTTCTGCGTGGGCAGAGAACGGAATCCCCCACTGCTGAACAACTGTGAGACCACGGTGCCCCGGCCTCCGGGGCCTCCTGTTCCCCGCCCTCCCCGTGGCCCCTCGCCCCCTTCTCCTCTCCTGAGCCCGGGAACAGCCATTTAACGGGGCAGCGTTGCAGCAGCTGATCGCTCGCGCTCTCGTCTGCCAGCAGGACAGCTCCGGGAGCGGATGTAGCAATGCAGCTTGTGTATCCTGCTAAGAGATATTTAATAAATATGCAAATTGCTGCCTCTACCTCCTCAGGCAGGTAAGGATCAGGGAGAGGCTGGAGTTAAGCATTAAATCTGCACAGCGTGGAACGCTCGGCGCCGAGGCAGGGGCTGGAGCCGAACTTCCTGGGAAGGCTCCACCTGGCACCTTAGAGCTCCAGTTCCAAGGCTGGAAGAGAGCAGGAGAAGCAGAGGACATGAGAGCGGGACCTGGAACAAAGGACTACAAAGGGCTATTTTACTTGAGGAGGCCGAGGGCGATGCTGGCAGATGGAAAGAATTTATTCAGCCATGCAAACATTACCCCACCAGCCATCTATCCTCCCATACCATGTGGATCCAGTCATCCCCCCATGTCTACTTACCTCACCCTCCAAAGCATTATCCGCCCATGCATTGTATCCATCCGTCCATTCATCCTTTCATTGACCTGCTCACTTTCCCACATCCACCCAGCCATCCACCAGTGTCATATCCATGTGTCTGTTCATCTACTATCTCATCCATGGATCCACCCTCCATCCGTCTACTCACTTAACTGTTAAGCCACCATCATGCCTAACACACACCCATCTGCCTTCTTACCTTTCCATCAATCACCCAGCCAGCCATTCATCCACTTACTCATCCATCCATCCAACCATCTGTCCATCTTTCCATTCATCCATTCAACCATCTACCCATCCTTCCTTCTATCCATCCACCCACCCATCCATCTACCCATCCCTCTTTCCATTCCTCCCTCCCTCCATCAATCCATCCATCTCTCCGTCCATGTTCTATTTCCTAAACAAAAGACACTATTTTAGGCACTGAGAATACAGGAAAAAATGGACAAGTTCCTTTCCCTTGAGGATTCTTTAACATATTCATGGAGATCATGTGTGCAAGATAAAATGTGACTGGGGCACACAATGCCTCCTGATACATATGGCTTAGGGGGGAAATCAAGACGTTGTTCCTGGAAGAGGAAACATTCAACTGGAATGATGTGTGTTGGTGGCCCTCCTGTTCCCAGCCCAAAGTCAGCTCAGTTTACAGCACGTGTTTTTCCTGAGTACTGGGGATAGAGAGATGAGCGGCCATAATCTCTGCCCCTAAGATGTTCCTGGTCTACCAGGGGAGAGAGATAGAGAAATTAAATCACATGCAAAAAGAGAACAAAAGAAAAGAAAAGAAATACATTTCATGCAGTAACAGAAGGCCACAAGGTGCTTGGGGGTGGGTGCGGGGTGAGCAGGACAGTTTCCAGGGAAGCCTTGACCCATGCGGAACATACACACCTCACCTGGCTTTGAGGTCGTGGCTTACAGGCGTCTGTCCGGACCTGGCTAAGTCTTGCACGAATAAGAGCTGCTAAAGAATAAGGGAGAGGCTGCCTGCCCCTCTGAAGCACTGCCTAGGACGCCCTTGCTTTGTTCATTAACTTTGCAAGTCAGTGGTAAGGAGGCTTAGAAAGAAGACTGGTTTTAGAGCCCGGCAGACTCTTGTTTCAGTTCAGGCTTCACTCTTTCCTAAGGGTGGGACCTGGGAGCCTCTGCTTCTTCCTCTTCAAAAGGAAGGGAGTGATGCCTCCTTTGAGAGTGGGGGGTCGTGTGATGAACGGTCCTGTGTGGGGAAAGCACTTAGGGACACAGACTGGCACATCCCAGGCAATGCTGGCGGGTGTCTGGGCTCCTGGGGGCAGAGGTTGGGTCTGTTGCTCTGCCTGCCCCCACTGGGACAGCAGCCCCTGCTGATGGAGCCTCGGGGACCCTCCTCATTCACCACTTGATTCACAAATTGGTATGCCAAATGCCAGGATGGACAGCCCTCTCTGCCCAGTGCCAAGTAGAATATTCCCTTCCCAACCTTTCATCAAGTACACGAGGCACTGAAATTTTCTACAAGTACCCTCCCTCCCTGAAGCACTCCCCCCTCTCCCCCTCCTCCTTTGGAAGCTGGAATGGAATTATACGTTGTTTTGCCATCGTCTGCTATAGACTGTGTCTCCCAGGGAACCATGGGTAATCTCAGATGCAAATGTCCTATGCAAATCCAGCTGCTGGTTAAAATTAGGAGGAAGCCCAAGGCAGAAGCAGATTCAGGGCTGTAACTGGAATCTCCACAGAGCCTTGATTTACACGTGCAAGTGACACTAGCAGCTTGCAAGATGGAGCTCCCAGCCAAGCCCGGATCCGAGGTTCTCTTTCTCTGCGCGTGCCTGTTTTGGTAAAGCCAGTGCGGGCTGCTTACCTGCAAGGTCTGGAGCAGTTTTTCAGACTTTTATTCCCACTTAGTGGTTCCCAGCCCAGGGTGATGTTGTCCCCCTGGGGACATCTGGCAAGGTCTGGAAGCATTTTGGTTGTCATAACTCAGTGAGTGCTATTGGCAGCCGGCGGGAAGACGCTGGATGCTGCTAAAGCTGCTGCGACACCCAGCACAGTCCCCACAGCAAAATGTCAATAGTGCCAAGGCTGAGGCATCTCGTCCAAATCTCTTCCGAGCCCATGCGAGTTACAGGCTGAAGGGGGCGGGGGGGGGGGGTGCAGTGGAAGACTGATTAGTTAGTCACTCCCTTTCCCGTGAAAGAAGAGTCGGTCAAGTTCACCACACCCCTCAGCTCACCACCTGTTTTCACCATGTCTGACATGGCCTCAGGATTGCTTTGCTTTCTTCCATTTTCTCCCTTATTCCCCCAGTTCCGATCCCCTGCCCACCCCCACCTGCCCTTCCACCACCCCCAGCACCTCTGATATATGCTCTGAGATGCGGAGGCTTCCTGTTAAAATATATGGTGTTGTTTATCACACGAATGTGTTTTAATTTACATAAATTGTATTGGGCTATAGATCTCATTCTGGGGCTTAATTTTTTTTCATTTAATGCTGTGTTTTTAAGATCTACCTGTGTTGCTGCGTGTAAATCTTATTCTATGCCTCTGACCGCTGCAGAAGTTTCTAGAGAGATATCTGCTCCCTTAATAGTGGGCACCCAGGTTGCCCCCACACCCCGGTACCTGTGGGAGGGTTTCCCTCCCTGGTCTCTCCCAGGAGTGGGATGGTGAGGTCATGGGTATGCGGTACTTCATTTCCCCCAGTACTGCCAGGTGTCTTCCAGGACATGGAGCTCCCACAATGTGGTCAGCACAGCACTGTCCAATGTTCTAATGTTTTCCAATCTGATCGGTAGGAAGTGGTAGGACAGTGTTGTTTGAATTTGGGGAAAGAAGGTGGAATTTCAAAAAGTAAGACGAGGAAGTCACCTCAGCAGTGAGCTGGTCCTGGAACCTATTTTTCACCTGTGTGCACCTGAAGCAGGGGTTTAAGTGGAAGTGAGATGGGGTCAGAGGGGTCAGGGTCAGCCTGGGAAAGAATGGGGGCGGGGCCAAGCCTGGAGACCACTTCAGAGGCGGCAGCAGTGGGACTGGGAAGTAGAGCAGGCACCTCTCACTCCGCACAAGTTTGGGGGCTAAGACTTTTCCCGGGGCCAGTGGTTTCCATGCTCACGTGGGTCCTCCTTCCCCCACTTGACAGTGGACCTCCTAGGGGTAAGGGCTGGAGCCTCCTCCTCCAGCCTGGAGCTCCCTGCAGGCAGTCCATTCCTCCCTCCTGGACTTGGGGACTGCTGGGCCTCTTCCTCTGTGCCAACAGGGCATGACGGCCCCAGTGCTGTGGCTGAGCGTCTGCACTTGGGGTGATATCCCCATCCGAGCACCGTTGTAGGGAGGGCGGGTGAGGGAGGCCAACTCCCACACCGCCTCCTCCGCCACTTGCACGCATGTCCGTGTATTCCACAAGTGAACACAGAAACTCAACATCTCCCTGGCTTTATTTTTTCCTGGGCGCAAAGATGCCCCCGGAGGCCTTGAGGGACACAGAACGTCCTTTGTCCCTCCCTGTTTCGAGAGAGAACCTCCAATGATCCAGCCTCTGAGAGACCAAGTCCCCTTTCAAAGCCTCCATGGGGGCAGCCTCCTCCTGGGACTTGTGCACACCCCCCTTCACCACCTCTGCTCCTGGGGACCAGCCCCCCCCTCAGAGCCTGCGCCCCTTCCTCCACCCCTGGAGGGGGGTCTCCAGCAGAAGCACCGCCTGCCCCTGCACTCAATCTGCATACTTATCAATCCGGGGCCTGAGTTCATTAGACATCAAAGACTGTATAAAATGTGTTTAGCTATTGTGTGTTTCTTTTTAATATCAGAGAGAGGGCCAGAACCACAGAGAGAAATACAGAGAAAAACACCCAGGAAAAAGGTTGCAGCTGAAGGGGGAAGGGAAAGGGAGCTTGCAGCTGAGAGCGGCTGTGGGCCTGGTTTGAAGCAAATCTGGGTGCGTGTGGTGGGCTGGGGTGAGGGAGCGCTGGGGCCCCTCTCTGTCCCTGGGGTGAAAGGGAGAGGGAAGGATGGATGCTTCAAGCCTGTGGGTGTAGAGCTGAAATCCACCCCCAGTCTCTTTCCAGGCCAAGCAGTGAAGGTCACCGTCTGGGAATCAAACAGCCCAGCCTGGTGCCTAGCGGCGCTGGTGACTTTGCCAGCTTTGACACCCTCCTCTGTGAAAGGAAGTAGCCATGGTGCCCAGCCTCAGGGTTGTTTGGAATGATGGCTGGAAAAGTTGGTGAGCCATAGGTTATTTCTGGAGAATGGAGGCCGGGCTTAGGCTTCTTGGCCTCTGTGATTCTCCAGGGCAGAGATGGACAGCCCAAGCAGAGATGACAGGCCCCAAAATGTCTCCAGGGTGGGTGGCAGGTGTGGGGACTCAGAAGCAAGGGACTTGTGTCTGCATCAGCTGAGCCCCCTCCTCAGCACTGCGTCAATTCAACGCCGACTGACGAGAGCAGGCCTTGGAGGCACCGCCTAGGTGTCCAACTGCAGGCTGTGCATTAGCAAAAGGATGCTTCACGGCAGACTCTGCCTGGGGTCACGTCCCACATGCCATCTCAGTGTGTCTTCACCCCCCCGAGAAGTAGGACGTAGCTCCCATTTTTCCAGATGGCATGATGCTCAGGGGGCTGTCCCCAGGACACGGGGGAGCTCCAGCCATGCCTGCTGCTCCACTTTTCCTGCAAGTCCCTCTTCTCTGACTTCCCCACATCCTGCCCCTCCTTCAAGTGCTCCTGTGTTGTCTGAACCCCAGAGGCAGCCTGGGGTGTCCAGCGAGGCAGGGAGGGGAGAGAAGTGCCCCCCAAACAGCACACCATTCCTGAACCAGGGCAACGCCTGCCAACACGCGGTGAGTTACGGCTGCTTACCCACCGCAGAGCCTTTATCTCTCTCTGATCGGGCACTTTATGAGCTCCTCCATGGTTAGGGAAAAGGTAATTGCATTTTTAGTGCCCCGAAAAGGTAAAGGAGAAGGTTTGCTGGGTTTCCATCTATGTAGGTGTGAGGTTTGATTCTGAGCGGAAAACCGCTGTGTACATTAAACAGCAGGGGCTCCAAGACTGGCGGAGATGTGACTTTATCAGAGGAGGTGGCTAATGTGAATTGCCAACCAAGACAGAGGCCAAGCTGCTCGCCCCTGCCACCAGCTGCCTGCAGGTGTTTCAGGGATCGGGCCGGACCTGAGCAGAGGGGCCCCGACTGCACCAGGCAGTGGTTAGGCACCCTCTCTGAATGGGGCAGGGGTTGGCGTGGGGAGGGCTTCTAGGCCAGGCGTCAGGTTAAAGGCTTTTCACCTTATCCTGTGGGTGATGAAAAACCACTGAAGGCCTTTAAACACTTTTTTTAGTAAAGTGGAATTTAGGGACGTACTGTCTGGAATGGTCAGGTGAAGTTGCCAGATTTAGCGACTAAAAATACAGAATGAGCAATTTGGGGGCATAAGTATGTCTCATGTAATATTTGATCATGCCATATTTGGGATATACTTATACTGTAAAATTATGATTATTTTAAAGGTAAAACTCCAATTTAACTGGGTTTCTTTATCAGGCAACCCTCATTGGCTTCACTTTAATTCTCAGAAAGGCTGTGAATCACGAGACAGGCTCAAGGAGGTCACGTGACTTGCTCAGGGTCAAAGCCTAGAGTGGACATGCCTGTGTCTGGACAAACACACGGGGACAGGCCAGTGCGTTAGGGCAATCGGGCTCCCACGGTCATTGTCCTTCTGCCATGTGATGGGATCCCAGGCCGCTGTCTCTCTTTCTCCCGAAGTTTTCCTTTGGATAACACCATCCCCGCAGCTCATCCAGTTAAGGTTTGAATTTTTAAAAGTGTCTGGCTTCTCTTTGGAAGATGCTGGCTGCCACTGGCCGTCCTGCGGAGCCGTAGCTGTGTGGGCTCCAGTGGGTGTCTGAGGCAGGATTGGGATGTACGGCTCCGAGCAGAGGCTGGGTCTGCAATGCGCAATCGGATGCTTCTGGGACCCAGAGCAAGAAAAATAAATCCAGGGGGCGGATCATCCGGGCGAGGGCTGCCAGCCTCCTTGTTCTTGGGAGAGACGGAGAGGATGATCCATTTGGAGAGCAAAGAGGAGAACCTCCCTGAACAGCCAATTAAAACCACTTTTAATGGTTCCAAAGAATAGATGTTCCAGGTCCAAACCAATCTCGAGACTTAGTGAAGCAGAGATAACTGGGGTTTGGGCCGTGCAAGATAAACTAGCAAAACGGAAATGCAGCCAATCCTGTTTTACATTAAAGCAAGCGAAATCGACAGGAATCCGGGTCCTTCTCTCATTGCTGTTTGATGGGTGGTTACTCACAAGAAAACGCGCCGACATCCAGGAGACAGACTGGCACAGGGAAGATACTAAATGAACGAAGAAATGAACAAGCGAGCAAGCGAATGGCTTGCCCTGAGGCTCCGATCATTACTTTCAGAAGGGCAGAGTTGATTAGGGGGTCCAATGAGGAAAGCGAACATGTGGGATGAAGGAGGAAAATGAGAACGGTGCACGGATCTGCTCACTGGTTTGTCAAATGCAATATCAAGCAATTAATGCCATAAATGCTTATTTAACTTGTATAAACCAGGGTTATGCTACAAGGGAAGGTTTTTTTTATATCAGACCCTCAATGTGCTACTGTCCGTTCTACAGGCTGGTTGTCCTTGAGTCAGACATCTGCCTACCCCCAATCCAAACATTTCTGACCCAAGGACAGGTTAGAGGCACAGAAAGGTATCACCCTTGCTCTAGAAACAGCACAGGGTGGGACCTATCTGTGGGTGGAGCCACTTCCTTTAAGAGGAGCTTCTGATCAAGGAGGTGCATCTGCAAAGGGCTTCCTAGCCCTGCCTGCACTTTCTTCCTTTTTCTATCGCTCTAACCTTCCTGCATCTACTTTCTCATCTGCAAAATGGGTACATGAATGGTAACCACATTCTAGCGCTCACAGAAGTGTGAGATCAGATGAGGCGTGGAAAATAGTGCTTCCCAGCCTGGCTGTACCTTAGCCACCTGGAAAACTTTAAAAAATGCCAGTTTCCAGGTTGCACTGATTTTAAATCAGTTAAAACCAGATACTGGGGCATGGGACTCCATGTCGGTGTCTTTTTAACCTCTGGAAGTAGTTCTATAGGCAGCAAAGGTGGCATACCACCGATGCACGGTTCTCAGCAGAGTGTCTGGTACCTAGGAAGGACTCAATAAATGTGGGTTATTGTTATCATTCATCACCTATTTATTGGAACCCCTACTATGTACCAGGCCCTGTGCTAGGTCCTAGGTCTGGAAGATTGAGTGGTAAAATAGGTAGACATGGGCCCTGCCCTCCTGGAATTTATAGCCCTGACCTAAAACGCTTTTTATGAGCCAGCTCTGCTGTGTACACCACAATGCTCCTCTTCCCTCCCAAAAATCACATTTGGTCACACTCCATGAGGACAACTCAGTGCTTCCAAGGGTGACATGTCTTCTCCCAGAGCTGGCACCCCAGCAGCTCCTGGAGTGCCTGAGAAGTGAATTAAGAATTTTTGGAAAGACTGCTGTTAATTCCCAGACCCTGTGGCTACCTTGGTTGTGAATGAGTGTGACCACATCTCAGAAGGTTCTGGCATGGCTGACACTGGCCAGTGAGTGGCTGTGGCGAAGATGGGTACTTTGAGGCTACGTCAAGCTTCTTAGCCTGAGCTAAGCATCATCTGGAACCAGTGATGGTTTGAGGTGGAGAGGTGGGGCTTTGGAGCTGGATTCCAGAAGGTAAATTATCTGATATTGATGAGCTCCATGTTTTTAACGTAAGAGTGGTCATATCTACAGCTCTAAATAATTACGAAGATTAAATGATGCACAAGGACAATAACACGGCGCTTGGCATAAAAAAGGGCTCCATGAACACCCCATCCTACTATCCCTGTGCCTGCTTCCTTTCCCCACTGCCCATGTGAGCCTGTACTACAATTTGGAATCGCCTGGTGTGGCTGGTTTGATGCCCAGGGAGATGCTAATTGGAGGTGCCTTTGATGTGTTCATTAGGGAGGATTGGTGGTGGCTGGCTTGAGTGACTGTCAGGCCTCCAAGAGGACCCAGCTCTCTCGGGACTCTCCCTGATTCCCTGATTCAGTCACCAGGAATTCACATCAAACATACCCAAGTTGAGCTGTGTGCGTGGGGGTCTGTGCTCCCACTTGGGAGTGGTCTGGTGTGTTCTTAAGGGGCACAGGCTCTGGAGTCAGACAGATCTTGGTTTTACCAATGTCAGCTGTGAAGCCTTGGGTCAATCTCTACACGTCTCTGGTCTTCCTTTCCCACATCCTCCAAGTGTTCCAGATCCCCTGGAGAGTTTCCAGTCATGCTGCTCTCCAGCCATGAGGACCTTCTTTCTTTCCTTCTAATCCGTCTCAGGGCCTTTGCACTTGCTGTTCCCTCTGCCTAGAACTCTCTTTCCTGAGCAACTTTTCATATTTCACATTTCAGCTTTAAGGTCACTTCTTCAGATAGGCCTTCCCTGGCCACCTGGCTAACTCAGTGCCCCATCATTGTGTTCATTGTCTCCCCACCCCTCATTGTTACAGAACAGACCCAGAGAGTGAATGATATACTATTACAGAACGGACCCACCCTTGTGCTCCGGGGGTCCCCCCTGCCGTACTAGTTTCACCTTGCCCGCTGCCAGGGAAAGACGTCGCTCAATGCCAGAGATTGGTGAAAAGGAAAGGCATTGTTTAAAAAGTTATACAGACTTAGAGTAATGACTTAATGTCTTCATTAAAATACTAAAGTCCTTTAGAATACCCACAAACGCACAGTCCTCCCTTCTCCCCTTTGCCCAGTCCAGGGTACCGTATCTCAGGGAAAGAAGTAGAAGTCCGTGGTTCAGGCGGCCCCTCGGTTCCGGCACCATCAGCTGTGTCACCACCGCAATCTCCAGTTAATCCAAAACCATGTGGCACCTTCTCATGGCCCACCAGCAAGAGTCCTTTCACCCCTTTTCTTCCAGGCAAAGTCTCTCCTGCTGCCTAAGCCATGTGGCAAAAGGGAGTACGGTAAAGCTGCAAGGTCCCAACTTTCACCAAAGTCATGTGGTCCCAAAAAGCCCCAGCATGGCTGCCGTGCCTGGATTTAAATCCCCAAGCCAGTCTTCCTCTGCAGCCCCATTTCCAACTCCTCCCACAATCAGTTACACCTGCCAGCATTCCCGTATTCTTCCAGCTTTACTGGGCTGTCAGAGTAAGTCCGGGCAGGTGTGGCCCCATGGTGTGGAGCCAATCATCTGCAAGCTTTCACGCAGGTGCTGTACACAGAGGGAGTTGCCTCCCAGTTACATCATGGGTTGAAGTCACTCCCATCCCCCCGGCTCCCAGCATGGCCACAGCTGTTTAACATATTCGTGAAACCAGTTAAAACTTATAGATATGTTAAACGACCGTGCTAGAGGTTATCTGCGAAACTGTCGCTATGCAAAACAGCTCTCAATGGCCCTGCTCCATGCGTTCCATCCCCCAGCTCAGACTTGTGGGGGTGAGGACATCCTATATATATATTTTTTCTAATATTTCCTGGACACCCTGAGTTCTAGACTCCATTACAAATCTCCATTTGGGGGCCCCCTTTGGCTACAGCTTGTTACATTATAGCAACCTGAACTCGCTTTGTTCATTAGTTTTTGTTGTCATTAGCTTATTGTCCACGTGTCCGTGGAGGTTCCTTGAAGGCAGAGACTTTGAGTTCATCATTGCACCCCACAGTACCTGTCACATAGTAGGCACTCAGTAAATGTTTCTCAAAATGATAAATGAGTGAATGACGATGATGGCAACAATAAGAAGATTTATTGAATTCTTAGAAGCTGCCAGACACTGTTCCAGGCACTTCACATGCATCCCCTCATTGTCCCCTTGCCATCACCCTGCTTACTGAGGAGGAGACAGGGACACAGGAAGGTCTAGCAGCAGGGGTACACAGCCAGTCCCCCAAGGTGGTGTCAGGGTTTGAACTTAAGCTGTTCAGCTCCAGAGCTAGACAGGCTGGATGAGTGAATGAATGAGTTTGCAATAAATTTCTTAGCACAACAGCCGACACACAGCAAGCACTCAATACCCAGTAGTGATGATTAGTATTTCAAGATTGCACCCGCTCTTCCTACGCGCAAAATTATTTTGCATGTCCCCGAGGGTACAGTGCTCCGCCACGCCCTTCCACCCCCATCATTCTGTCTACGATGTCCGTGTTTCTGCGATCAAACTACAAAATATACATGTATATTCAAAGATACGGTTCTACATTTTAAGCAGCTGGAGAGCTAAATATTTAAAGGAGCCCTGTGAATTATTGACTCACCTCTGCGGTGGGTTCTTCTCTGAGCTGGCTCCCCAGTCTCACAATTGTCCTTCAGCTCCAGCTCTCTCTCCTCACTGCCCAGCATCCAACTCTGAGTCCCAGCACCTGCTAGAGCCTTGACATGGGGCATCTGAACAAGGGGCAGGGATCCTCCCACTGGGCTGTGTGCGGCCAGGGCTCCTGCCCACCCAGAACCACAAGGTCAGGTTTTTATCTAGTTAGTGTGTCTCTCAGGGGCTAAGGTACGTGCTCTGGCTAAATGTTTGCTAGCTTCAATGATTGCAGCCCCCGAAACATCAATAGTCATCAATACTGTGTGCAAAGTCATCATCCCCATCACCAGAAATTGCCATTTATTGCAAATTCTCTGTTCTCTGTGTATATGAATTAGTAATCACAGATCTTCCATTTGCTTGGCAGCTCAATGCCACGTAAGTTACTTATCCTCCCCCAGTCTCATTTTCTCATTTGTGGAATGCTGGCACCCCGTCACAAGACCGCTGTAGAGGATCAAATGAGCGGTCACCCTTCTAAAAACTACAGCCCCGACCTCTGATCTTCCTTACCCTGCCTGCTATTTTCCCCATGGCACTCATGACTTTCTAACAAACTATGACCTCTACTTACTTGTGATATATATAATATATATAATGTATTGTCTGTCTTTCCCTGATGCAACATAAGCTCCACAAGGCTAGAGCTCTATCTCTTTTATTCATAGATCTCAAGTACCTAGAACGGGGCCTGGCCAGAGTGAGTACTCATTAAGCAAAGAAGGAAGGAAGGAAGGAAGGGAGAGAGGAAGGGAGGGAGGGAAGGAGAGAGGAAGGGAGGGAGGGAGGAAGGAAGGAAGGAAGGAAGGAAGGAAGGAAGGAAGGAAAGGGAGGGAAGGAGGAAGGAAGGAAAGGGCGGAAGGCAGGCCCAAACAATGCATTGACCCCTAAAAATCTGCTGGCTAGCATGACAATTATCTTATTTAAGCCCCTCCCCCCAACCAGGTCTATAGGCAGGTGCTGTCATTAACTCACTTTGCAGAGGAAGAAATTGAGGTCCAGAGAGAGACCCAGATGTCCTTGTCTTCAAATAGCTTATAGCCAAGGGAGTACAGGACAGGACTCTGCTCTTTCTTGGAGAGACCCCCTGAGGGGGAGGACAGCTGTGGGAACCAGCCTTCCTGAATGCCACCTGTTGCCAGACCCACCATGGGGGTGCATTTTAGCCCCAGCCCAGCTCAGCCAGCTGGGTGCAAGCACTCTCCATGTTACAGATGGACCCGCTGAGGCTCGGAGGGTTTTCAGTGACTCCTGCGGAAATTTAGTCTAAACCCCTTCTCCCCTGGGGCTTTGTGTTCTTGGGCCTCGCCCTCCTTACGCACCTCATTTCACACCCCTTCCAACACACCCCCCACCACACCACTCACTCTCTAAGCTCCAGTCCTATGGATGCTCACAGTTCTATCCCCAGAGCCTGCTACAATGCCTGGCACATAGTAGGCACTTTCTAAGGCATGGTTACACGAATGGAATCATGCCCTAAGGTTCCCAGCTTGTGACCGGTGCTGGAATTCAGACCTCGGTGGATGGGAAGCGGACACCTCTGAGCTTTTAGAGGAGCCTCGTACAGAAAGATCGAAGACAGGCTTTGGCGAGCGCGCACAACCTTGCCAGGCTGAGCTCAAGAGGAACAGCACAGCATGGCAAGTGGGGTGAACAGAATAAGCAGAGGCTAAGAGGTAAGAAAAGGCAGGGCTGGAGCAGGGAATGAGAGTAGCCCCGTGGGCCAGGAGGTAGGGGCTTTCTGAAGACACATGCTGTGGACTGACTCATATGGAAGCGGGAAAGCGGGGTTGGGATCCTAATGGAGAAGACTCTGAAAGCCAGGTAAGGAAATGGGGGGCTGTTGCTGAGCTTCCATCAAGGCCTTGCTCTAGAGGTGCCATGCTGGCCAGAGGCGGGGTGGGGATGAGAACATGGTTGCATATTCTTGTGCTCTCCAGCCTGGTGTGCCGACCTAGGGCAGCAGCCGCAAAAAGCATCAGAAGGGGGGTGCTCAGATGCAAGGAGAAGCCAAGGCTGGGTTTGGTCACTGACTGCCAGTGGGGGGCAAATTCAAGAGAGAGAGAGAGAGACATCCACACCGCCTTCTGGAGCCATGGTCAGGGTTGCAGACGTGACGATCATCTCAGAAATCGCAGAGGTCACCTCCAGCCTGGCCTCACCACTGGCGGCTGCCAGGTGATGATTTATTACAAATAAAAAAGGGAGGAGGGAGACGCCAGCGATGCAGACCCCGACATGGGAAAGAATCCCAAATAAATGGGTCCTTTGATCATTGGACCGATTTCCGCAAAGGCTTGTTAGCTCCCAGAAGATCAAATGCGGGAGATAATGAGCAATTTTCAGGTAGTAGGTCCAGCATCCGAGGTGACAACCCAATTTAGTCAGATTCTTAATCAAGCCGGAATCCCTGACTTGACGCTATTTGTGGAGTCTGTTACTCCATTATGCTGAGTGCTTTGCTGTCTACGGGCCCCAGATTTCCAGTCGTTAGGGGTATTTATCTCCATGCAATTTAATTAAAGTCTAGCGTCTAATGACACAATGCATGCTAATTATTTCTCATTGGTTGTTGAGGGTAGGTTTTTGCCCCTTCCCCCCTTTTTGCAACAATGCAAAAATTGTCACTTTGCAAAGGAACGGTGAGAGATGGGGATGGGGCAGGGCTAGTGTACCCCGTGACAGATCTGATGAAGAAAGCAGGGAGACAGTTTGTCCCCGGGATTCTTCATGCCGGGCTCTGAGTCCCTGCCTTTGGGAATGAGCCCTCTCTCATAGCCCTGCTGCGTGGGAAGGACTTAGCACAGAGTTAGGTGCCCAGGGGACACTTATAAAATGTTGGCCTGCACTGTTGTCACTATTTTTGTTCTGCAGCACATGGTCATCGTCTGGTCCAGCACACAGAAGGAGGAGGGGCCCTACCCATGGGCAGCAGTTCAGAGATACAATCCCAGCTCTATTGCTGGACTCCTTGGTGGTTTTATTTTCAATCCTCGTCGATGTAGGACACGTCCTGAGGGGAAGCCCCAGACTGCAGGGCAGTGTACCCACCCCTGGGACACCAAGCCAGGGAGAAGGACCCGTCTTCTAAGAGGGGGCCCTCGATCGTGTCCAAGGGGTGGAGAAGCCTAGGCTCTCCGACAGCCTGCCACGTCAGCCCTGCCCCCACAGGAGGGTCACTCACTCTCTTTGGTCCTCGGGGTCCTCATCTGAACTACGGGACCCGTGGAACCCAGTGACGATTAGAGGGGGTAAAACATGAAAGCCCACCTAGTGTGGCAGGTGGCCTGGCCCAATGAGCAGCAACTTGGATCGTGATTATAGTCTCTGTTCATACAAGTATTTGATTAAGGGCAGAGCCCAAGAGCTTGCGGCAGCCATGGTCTGGGGGTCAAGGGAGAGAGAAAAAGCTACCATGGAGGGAAGAAGCACCCCCACCAGTGTCTGGGGTGATGGAGCCAGATCTACCCTACACGGATGATAACTAACAAACCCGCGGTGTATGAGGCCCAGCCCACTGGGCCACTGAGTGAGCAGAGCTCAGACCCTAGAGAAGGAGCAAAGGCTCCTCCAAGGAGGATGGCCTACAGCAAAGCCCACCCAAGTGTGGGTGGACTAGGGAATGGCGGCACCTGCTGCCGAGAGTGGGGCTCAGCCCCAGCCACCACCAGGCAGATGGCGTGGGAGGGTCTCCTGAGCTGTCCAGGGACAGGATACAGCTTTGAGGAGCTGGGCAGGCAGAGGCAGGCCTGGGGAGGTGCTGAGTCTGCTGGGAGCCCAGGGCTGCCAGAACAGGTCAGTTGGGTGGTATGGAAGAGAGGTCAAGAGCATGGGCTTTGGAGTGGAGATGAGCTGAGCTGAACACCTGGTCCTCTCATGTCCTTGAGCAGGTCACTCCACTAACCCAAGTCCTATTTCCACACCTGTGAAGTGAACAAGACCAGGACCTAGCTTCATCGGGCTGAAGGGAAGATTAAATGGAACAGATCACTCCCAAGATACACGAAGTGCTTAACACACTTGTGGTTGTTTTTGTTGCTCTCTGGGTACTAAAGCCTCCTCTACGGTGGCCCTGAGCTGGAACATAAAGGGAAGTGTTCTGTTGGCCACCTGCAGGTTTTGAAATGCCACGAGGTCTCAATCTTTATTTCCCTCAGTTCGCTTGCCGAGGCCAGCTGTCTTCCCACCACAAAGCAAGACCCCTTCTGAGAGTCTTCCTTCCACTCCTGATAAATGGCGTGTGACACTGGAGAGGGCCTCAGGAGTCACCTTACCTGCTGTCCCCTTTGAGAAAAGAGGTCCCTAGAAAGTCTTTCTGCAGAGTGGTTTTGGCCTGTGGCATCAGCATGGAGACCCTGTCCTATTAGGTGGGACCCGGGTGGGTGCCAAGCCTCTAACAGAAGCCGATGCCCTCTGCGGAGACTCGAAGGACCCTGCCCAGGAGTGATGCTTCATGCTAGCTGGTAGCAAACAGGATAATTAGATTTTCTTTTGTAGAGGTCTAGATGCTGGGGGTGGGGAGCCCAGAGAAGGTAGGTCATCCGAGGTATTTGGGGGCAATTTCTGAGCATTGGTATCTGTTTCTCACGAGCTCAGCAACTTCCAGAACCAGCACAATGGCGTGGCCATACTAACTCACTGCCCTTTCATCCCCGCAGTTACCCCTGACCCCACATCACCAAGGTCAATGTAGATGGGACTCATCTCTGGAGCCTTCGAAAGCCATGTATGAGAGCCCCAGTGGAGTGCCAGCCATGGTGCCTGACACCAGCTCCTGACATCCCAGGAGTCCTGCCTCCGTGCAGTGGCAAAAATAAAATAGTGCTAAAATAATAGCAGGTACGGAGGGATGAGGCAGAGGGCCGGGCCTCCCTGAGTGGTGAGAGAATTGTTCGTGGGAAGGTGACATTGAACTAGGTCAATGCAGAGGAAGAAGGGCATCATGGGAGAGGCACAGATGGGAGAGAGAGAATGGTGGCTTCCAGGGACCATGTGAAAGGTACGCCACGGATGAAGCTCTGGGCCTGGGGGAGAAATGGTGGGCAGTGAAAACTGAGTGAGGTGAGCATGTCTCAGCACCTCCTTGCTGAGGGGTGGGACGGCAGCCCCCAGGCACAGACACCTTGTATGATAGGTGTCACCTTCCCTTGGGCTCAGACAAAGCCTACAGGCTAGAAACTTTATGCTAGAAACTTGGGCCTTAGGCTATTTCTAAAGGAGGCTGAGCCCCGGAGTGGCCACAGGTGAATGTCTCCTACAGACAACCTCTTCAGGTAAATTCACTCTCCTCCCCTCCCTTGGCTGAGGTCAACCATCACCAGGAAAGCAAAATGATGGAGAACAGCTCGCCAGGGGCCCCTGAGGCTCCAGGAGCTCTGCTCCCCTTTCCTGCAGCAGAGGGGAGACTTGGAAAATCACCAAGCAACGGCTGAAGGAAGTGAGGAAAACGGAGAGGCCTTTGGATCCGAGGGGCTCGGGGACTCAAAAGCAGCAGCTTGAATGGTTTAATGGGAGTTTCTTCAAGGAAACAGATATCTCCACTGACACTTGCCAAGGCATTTTCTCCGGTAACAAGCTTCTTTATTCAACCAAACAAAGGAACCATCGCACACAGAGGAGTGAGGGGAGCTGTCAGATGCTGTTCTGGGGAGAAATGAAAGAGGCTTTTGCAGAAGCTAAAGCACATAAAAGCTGAAGGTCAAGACAGAGTCCCCCCCACCCCCTGCCCCCTGTACCCTTCTGGCTGTTTTGCAGCATGCAGGACATCCGAGGTGGCCACTGCACCAAAGGGGACCATTCCGGGGCCACCAGGAGTGGAATTTGACCGTTGCCCGGTTTGAGCCCCAGCAATTTACCTGGCCCTTCCCGTAGTCTCGGCAGCTCAGGGTTCTTTCTCCTACTAATCAAATGAGAACGTTCCCCTCCTAACTGGAGGCTTCCCAGGGGCGGGAAGGCAGAGAGCAAGGTTAGCGCCCTCGAGACTCAGCATGGGGTCAGCCGACCGTAAGGCCAGTCCTGAGACCCAAGTGATTTTCGTTCTCCTCACTGCTCTGTACCGTCCCAGCTCTCCCTCTTTGCCCAGGGTCATCCAGGAGAGCCATGCTCTGGCTTGGAGACATGGTCACGAGGGGAGACCACACTGTAATCACAACAATAAAGATGGCAACCATGACCATGTACAAACTCTGCGCATCCCTTGTGTTACTGTCCCTCCCAGAAAACTGGATCAAAACACTTGAGGGGTTATTTTTCTCCCCCCACCTCACAGATGAGGAATGGAGCTTCGAGTGATTAAATGACTTGCCCAAGGGGACGCCACTGCTAAGAAGTTGAGCCAGGACCCCAACCCAGCTCCAACCTGTTTCAAATCTCTGATTACTTCCACTTCATCTCCATGAACTTGGCGCAGTGTGGCTTTGTCACTAGATTCTAGTGACACCAGGGAGAAAGCCCAAGGGCAAGCCCAAGCCAGCTAACGGGAGAAAGCTCATAAAAAGGCCCCACGTTGGCTGCTTCTCTGCTTCTCTCAGTCTAGCCATGGGAGTGGCTGTGACCCTGTGTCCTCTAGAGCCATTTAATTTAAAAATGTGTTTAAAAAGCCTCCTTCTACCACTTCCCTGAGCTGGTAATGAACTCGCGAATCAGCAAGAACTGAGTGTAAATTTCAGAGCCTCCTCTTACTGATGTTGTGATCTTGGACAATTCCTTAACCTCTCTGAGCCCGATTCCCACTGCACGATGTAGAGAATGATGGTGTCTACTACTGAGGGGCAGCGTGGAGGTTCCACCAGGCGGGCAGGGGATGTGACGCTGTTAGCGCGGTGGCTGGCATGTGATGTGTGCTCGATAAATGGTAGCCATTATTAATAGAATTACAGCAATGATGACGATGATAGTTGTATTGGTTAGTTATTGCTCCATCCCCAACAACCACAAAACCTCAGTGGCCTACGACAACAGCATTTAATTAGTTCATTAATTATCCATAGTTGGCTGATGCGGGCTGGGCTCAGCTGAGTCTGCTCTGCTCCATGTGGCTCCCATCCTCTTCCCAGGCCCTGGGCAAAGGTGGAGGCATAGGGAAGAGCAGGAGCTTAACCGCACAAGTGCATTTCAAGTCTCGACCTGTGTCACACCTGCTAGCCTTCCATTGGCCAAGGCACGACACAGGGCTGAGCCCCAGCTCAAGAGGTGGGGAAGTACACCAAGCCACCAGGGGAGGGCATTGCCAAGACTCACGCCCCAGAACACGGGTATATAAACCTATGACTGGCCAGAGAGTAGAGAGCAGACTGGTAACTCAACCTCCTGCAATGAATGGAAGCAGTAGGCAGTTCACAAAGCGACTGCTGGGGGCATGAACTAGGTCCCACCGCGTTGGAAAGCAGCTTGTTGAAGAGAGCCCCGTCCTGTGATTTGAGAGAGACTCTTAGACATATGGCGAAGACACATATGCCAGAATACTTATAACAGCCTTGTGTATCACAACCCAAACCCGGACGCACCCCAAATATCTACCAACAATAAATTGGATAAGTAAATTGTAATGTAGTCACACGGTGGAATACTATACAAAAAGGAAAATAAATGAAATCTAGCTACAGGCCATAACAGATGAATCTTATAAAAAAATGTGAATTTAAAGAAACAAAGCACAAAAAATACTTTCCTGGCTTCATTTACGTGAAGTTCGCAGGCAAAACTAAACTACGCTGTTTAGGGTAATAAGCCAGGATGGTGGTTGCAGCTGGTGAGGGTCAAAGGTCACCAGGAGGGACATGCGGGGTCTTCAAGAGATGGCAGAGTTCCAGCTCCGGGCCTGGAGGAGGACATGGGACTCACTTTAGAGTTGTTTATTAAAAATAAGTCCATTTCTAGTTCATGTGCTTATTTGTATGCAATGGTTCACAATAAAAATGTGTTTTCTTAAGGACAGCTAAGGAAGTAGAGGTGCTTAGTTCAGAAATATGGGGTAAACGTGAAAGCTTCCTTACAACATTGAGCGACTGGGATGTGGATGGGAAAGTGTCCTCTTTCCACAGAGTCTCAAAGGAGGAAAAAATCAGGACCAGAGAGGAATAAGTTTTGGCTCAAGATAAGGAAGAATTTCCAATGACCAGAAATGTTCAAAGATGGATGCCCTTTGGGGGAGCGGGGAGGGAAATTCCTTTTTATTTAGTGAAAGTGTTACAGACAGACGGGGAGGGGGCTGAATGATATGAAAGACCCCCCTCTTTTTCCCCCGGGGGTTCCTCCCCCTTACCAGGTTCGCTTTGCCCGCCGCCAGAGGAAAGACGTAAAAGGAAAGGAATTATTATTATTTATTTGGAAGTTGTACAGACTAAAGTTCTTTAGAATATGCATAAACACACACGGTCCTTCCCTCTCCCTCTGCCCCGTCTGGGGTACCGTATCTCAGGCAGGCTCCCGGCACCATCCACGTGGCAAAAAGGAGCACTTCCAAAGCCACAGAGGTCCTGACTCTCACCCAAGCTGTGTGGTCCCAACAAGACACTCAAGCTATGTGGTCCCAAAAAGAGACGACAAATGGCTGTCCCGCCTGCATTTAAATCCCAGTGCCAATCTTTCTCTGCAGCCTCGTTTCCGGCTCCTCCCACAATTGGCCACAGCTGCCAGCATTCAGGGCCGGTGTGGCCCTGTGGTGTGGAGCCAATTATCTCCAAGTTCTTCTGGACCCCATTACCAATCCCTCTTTGGGGGCCCCCCTCTTGGCTGCACCCTGTTACAAAAGGACTCAAAGGCACACTGATGGAAACCTTGGCAAAGGTCTCAGAGGGTGGGTCAGGGTGAGGGGGGCCTGGGCCGGGGAAGGTGGAGGTTAACCACCTGATCTGAGAGTCTGCGGCGGCATAGATGACTTTTGCTGTCAGCAAGGCCTGAGGTTGACACCCAGGTCTACCACTAATTAGCTAAGTGACCTTGGGCACGTTACTTGACATCACTGAGCTTTTGTTCTCCCTCAACTGAAAATGAAGCTGCATATAAATGATCTAGCACAGTGCCTGGCACTTAATAAGACTTTGATACATGATGGGTATTATTATTGAAAAAAGTTTCTTCCAAAATGAGGTACTCAGATTACCTGCCTCCATAAATATATGTTGTATTAGTCGGGTTTTTATTGCAATAAAGATATATAACAACACCAAATTGCAATGGCTTAAAAAAAACACAAGCATTTATTTTGTGCTCTTGGGTCTGTGGGCCAGTTACAAGTCAACGGGGCTGGGCTCCAAGCTTCTCACTCCAGCTGCAGGTGGGGTTCAGGTCTGCTCCCTCGACCAGGCCTCCTGGGGCCTGCCCTGTTCCTGATGGAGGGCAGAGAGTTTGCAAATGACACTTAGAAACACACAATGCCTGTTAAAGCCTCAGCTCAGAATTGCCTCTCCATCACTCCCTCCCACATTCCATTGGCCCAAGCAAGTCACATGGCTTCGCCCAAAGTCAATGCTGCAGGGTTGTCCCCAGTGCCACTTTACTGTAAAGTCACATGGCAAAAGGGAGTGTGGGTCAGTGAAGAATTAGGGACCATAATCCTATCTATGGCATGCACGCACATGGAATATTTAAAAGTGACTCTGCTCAATATGAAAAAGTATATTTTAAAAAATCTTTTTCAAGAACCATGAAGCTATAAAATATAAGGTTCAAAAACCTCAGCCTAATAGAGAACAGAGAAAAAGTAATTTTCCCATTTTATTGGCTTATATAATAAAATCATTACATAGCTGATTAGTTTAATGCTCCGTGATATGTCATTGAGGAGGTAAATTAGGAGCTCTGGGGCTTTCTTCCTAATTCTGGTTCTCACCTGTTGGCCTGAAACCCACCTATTCCTGGTTAAAATTAGTTTTGCCTTTTTTTTTTTTTACTCTCAGACTCCTTGGCAAATTGAGATCTCTGTATAAGGACCTGTTTTGTCTCTTTGTCAATCAGAGGTGTTTAGAGAGGAGGTCATCGGAGTCTGGGCTTAGGTAGGGCGAGAAGGCAGGTGCAGCCGAACAGAGGATGGTCCTGCTCTCCTTCAGAGAATCTGAAGCAGCCCAGGCAGGTGCTGGCCCAGTGGGAACCCCTTCCCACTGCCAGCATTTCCTCCATGCCAACAGCTCCCACCCAGAGGATGGTGGTCGGGCGCGTCACTCTGGCTGCGGTGTCCCGTCTGTGAATCACTTTGAGATGTGCCTGGGAGCACAGCAGATTGGGTGGGCTCATCTCCTCCCTGGGGGCCAGGTCTCAGGATAACAAGGAAGCCAGGCCCATAGGTGGAGCAAGGAGGAGAGAAGCAAGAGCCATGCAGCCTCGCACAGAGCAAACACGGGCTGCCCCAATCCAGGGATGAAGGAAGCAGGCATAGAATTGATGGGGAGTGGGTCAGTCAGTGGGTCTTCCAACTTCCCGTGGGAGCCTCTCTGCTCGTCTCCAGTGCGGTGCTTAAGAAGGAAAACACCAGGGACCAGCATACGGAGCTTGGCCACTGTCTCTGATGCCTAACTGCCCGCCCCACCCCCCATATTGCACACCCTGCGGCAAGTTTCTGAAATGCTCTGTGCCTCAGTTTTCTCCGCAGAAAAATAACTATCCCACCTCTCTGGGTTGTTGCGAGGAAATAAGTTTACAGGTCTAGAGCCTTGGGGACAGTCCCTGGCATGGTCCCTGGCCCTCTCCATCAGTGTGATCTGGTATTATCGTTCCAGCTTAAGATGCTCAAACACTCTGCTCCTTTTTAAAACATGATGTATGCTTCCGGGCGGTGAGGGCTATTAGGCTGACTACGTGAGTGTATAATATATGGGATGGGAAGCAGCGGAAGCACTATCTCGGCCGAGATGCCGAGCGAGGTGGCGACTGGAAAGGATCCAGGAGTGAACTTCGGACATGATTCAAGGTCTGGAGCACCACACCTCCTGGCAAGCAAAGCGGAGAGTGTGTTATGCACTAGAGCTGAGGCGCCGAGGTTTTGCAGAAGAATGCCCAGGCACCAGCTCTCCCAGTTCACTGAGAGACTGTGGGGGTGAGACTCTAGCTAAGCGTCCAGACGGACTAAAGAGGAAGCAGGGAGCTGGTTGAATTTTTGCCCACCTGGCAGAGAAGGGTGTGCATCATCTAGCCGCTAAGATTTAAACCCAGGTGTGAGATTTTTATCTCCCAAACTTTACTGTATCCCTTACGCCTCCTTAAATAAGACATGAAGGTAATATTCAGGTTCCCTGAGCCCACCTCTCTGGATGAAATGCAGTGAGAAACTTTAGGAAGTTTCCAGGAAAGTTCAAAACAATCCAATTTGTCTTGTGTGACCTTGAACGCATGTGCCTTGGTTTCTGACCTCTTAATAAGAGGATGGAATGAAGGCATAGTTCATACCCAGCGCTATGGAACACCTGGATGACACTCTAGGCTCTGATTCCAAAGCCACAGTGCTTAGACATCGATGATCTACAAAGTAATTGAAAAAGCAAAATTCAATCATGAGATCGCCTTCCGTCTCCATGATACCGGACAGCCCATCTGATTTTTATTTCCTGAACTGAGCAGGAACTCATACTCCTGGATCGATATTCTGGCCAGCAGAACAAAGCAATGCGAGGACCAGACCATCAGATGAGGCAAGGCTGAGACCCATCTCCTCACCTCGAAGATGTGGGGACAGTGTCCATTGGAACAGGGAAATTGTATTCGAGGGGCTGCATGACTCTGCGGTCTTGGGCTGTGGCCCCAAGGCAGGGCCCTGTGTCGGTCCGGGTGGGCTGGGGGGTGCTGTGGCTACCGTGCCCCTCAACCTCAAGGGCTTCCAGCCACGGAGGGGGACTCTTTCTCCTGCCGTCTGTCCATTGCAGTGGTGGCTCTCCGCTGCCTCGTTTTCACCTCGGGCCCCAGGCCGATGGAGTCTCATGTCCACGTGCACTTCCACAGTCGCTGCAGCGGAGGGAAGGCAATTCTGGAGGGCCTTCCGCAGGCCAGTAAGGGCCCCATTCCAGAGGGGACACACGTCTCTTCCCCTGAAAACTCAGCGGAGCCAGCAAAGGCAACCCTGCCGTACCCATAAGGTGAGAACAGATGTATATGATGAGCAGCGGCAACGATCACCACCGCATCCCCTCCTGGGCCCCACACCCCTCCTCCGCCCACCCGCCCAGCTGCTTCGGTCTGTGCCAGGGCTCCATCCCCCTCCTCCCCACCTCGACCAACATGCTGGGTGCGTGTGCATGTGCGTGTGTGTGTGTGTGTGTGTGTGGTTTATGAGAGAGAGCGCGCATGCAAGCGAGAAGGAGAGAAAGCAATCCTCAGCTCTGCCCTCAGGAAACAAATGACTCCCTGACATCCACAACCCATTACGGAGGTAATTCGGCCTCTGTAGTCTTTCTCATTACACGCAAACCAGTGTTATTATTATTGTTTATCATTTACATGACATGGCAAGTATGTGCTATTCTCATTCCTGCTTCAGATCAGCCCCCGCTCGGCTCCGGGTGGCACCACTCACTGCCTTTGTCCTCGGGCTCCCGCCCCCACCGCCCCAACTCCTGAGTCCCTCCCTCCACCCCGGGCTCTCTGCCTGCCCTCCACACCCCCATCTGTAGAACAGCTCCCAGCGCAACCTCTCCGCCCTGTGCCTGGCAGGTTAGCAGCCAGACGAGAGAACAGGAAAGGCAGCCCCGTGTGAGCACCTGCTCTCTTCGCTGCATCAGATTCCATGTCTGTGATTCTCCGCACGCACGCAAAGCAGGTAAAGTGGAAATTTCCATATGCACAGTACAGGTGAGGAAACTGAGGCCTGGGCCAGGAGGGGGTGGGGAATGGCTTGCACCACACCCTGCAGCTCACAAATCACACTTGGGGGAAGAGAAGGCACGGGGACAAAGTGACCCCTCTGCAGTATAACTGGTCATCATATAGGATCTTGGAGGGGAGGGGGCTTGGAGAGAGAGCCCTGGGTTTGGGGACTGATGCGGTCTGTCCCCACCCGTGTAACCGTGAGAAGTGTTTTGCCTTCCACATCTCTGTTTCCTGGGCTGGGAAATGGGGTCACCGTGCCTGCCCTGCCAGCTAGGACAGGTGAGATAATAGAGCTAATTGAAATAATAACACCAGGCAGCTTAGCTTTGAGTCCCTACGAGGAAGGAGGTTTGGGCAGTGGATCCTTTGAAACATCAGTAGCTCAACAAGCATCAGTGGGGTCAGGTGTCCCTAAAAAGCCAGCAACTCAATTTGTGGAAGGTCATGGGCAAGGCAATCAATGACCTCATCAAGAGGCTGTCCCTGGGATTCCCAGAATGCCATCATTTATAGCTTCGCTCACTCGGCCAGCAAAGAGTAATCAGATGCCACACTGTGCCAGGCTGCTTTAAGCACGGGGACCCCGGAGGCTGCCTTCCTGGAGCGTATGACCTAGCTAGGGGAGACATGACAATGTCGAACAGAGACATAGGTCAGGAAGACCCCCGGGCTGGTGTGGTGGAGCGTGGCTGCCCATTTTACTGACCTTTAGTAACCGCGAGTTCATTCCCCGGCACTCCGACAGCCCCACGCTCCCCAGCCAGCCCACTGGGGCTGGCCAGCCACTGCCAAGGTTTCTCTGGAAACTCATCTCCTCAAGAAAGACTCCTGTGATCCCCCGGCTAGACAGCGTCCCTCCCACTTTGAATTCTGTCCTTCCCTTGGTACTCATCTTCTGGATTTTGGAGCTGCCTTTTTAAAATCCTCATAGCAGCCCTGACGAGCGCGCACCATCTCCATTCTCCAGATGAGGAAGCTGAGACGCAGAGAGGCGAGGGGAACATCGGTCTCAGAGCCTCGTCTGTCCCCCTCCGAAGCCGGTGATCTCGCCACCGCACCACATGTCTGTCGCATCTCTCTCGTGCGTGCTTCAGTTACTTGTGGCGCCTCCTGCCTCCCCCGTTCTTACTCGGGAAGACTCTGGGTGATGTCTCTGCGTGTCTACTAGCCTCTGAACCCCAGGGCAGGACAGGGTCTGTCTTATTCACCACTTCATCCCCCTCACTGAGAACGGTGCCTGGCATATAGTAGGAGCTAGATTAATATGAATGGTAAGCGAACGAATGAATGAATGAGAGTGATGAATACGAAGGGGAGGGAGGGACTGAGGGAAGGAAGACCCCCTCCTCAAGGAGCCCAACAACAGAGCAGCAGAGAACAACGCGCCCTGCTTTTCCTTAAATTCCTCTAGGGGGCCCATTCTCCGAGACATGCCAGAAGATGGCTCTGGCTTGGGTCTGTCCCTGTGGTCGCCCTCTTCCTGTCTGCCTGGAATCTGACCGCTCTCTCCCCAAGATCTGAACTGTCCCTGGCCATCAATTAAGACAGCCTGGAGCTTATTAAAAGCCCAGGAATTCGGCTTTAATGAGGAGGTCGGCTGAAGGCAGCCATGAGCTGGGAGGGAGCACCAGGCAGAGAGTCCCAGGGGGTGTCCTCGCCTACCTCTGCACTCCCTGCTTTGCCCTCAGCTTCACACGCTGATGCCCCAGACTGGCTCTGTCTATTTTCTTCCTTTTCTAAATGGCTGCTGTCTGGCTCCCCAGAGAAGGCAGGATCAGAGCTCTGGACTAAGGGTCTGTGTTCCCCCAAATTCATAGGTGGAAGCGTGAACTCCCCATGTGATGGACAGTATTCGGAGATGGGACCTTTGGGATTAATTAGGTTTAGATGAGGTCACGAAGTCGGAGCTCCCATTATGGGATTCGTGCCCTGGTAGGAAGAGGAAGAAAAAACAAAGCTCTCCCTGTCTCCCTCTCCCCTTCCCTCCCTCCTCCCCTCCCTCTCCATTTCTCCCTCTGCTGGGTGAGGCCACAGAGAGAAGGAGGCATCTTCAAGCCATAAAGACAGTCTTCACCAGAAACTGAATCAGCTGGCAAGCCCTGATCGCAGACTTTTAGCCTCCAGGACCGTGAGAAATAAATGTCTTGTTTAAGCCACCAGTCAATGGCATTTTGTTGTAGCAGCCTGAGCTGACCATCCGCTGACAATCAGGGAGGAAATGGGTAAAGACAGACCCCATGCTATAACCCTTGACCTTGATTTACCAACCTCCACCCTCTATCAGAGTGTGGACCAGACCATGGGTTCTACCAGAAAGATGGGTAGAACCCATCTACCATCTATGGGTTCGCCAGAAAGATGTGGTTCTTTCCCCGAAAGAGGGCTTGGTCTATGCAGGAGACAGGCACAGGGCCAAGAATCAGAAAACACTGGGCCATGATCAAAAAGGTGCTATGGGAGTGTTAGGGAGGACATCATGGGCCTACCCAGCCCATGGGACAATCAGGGATGTCTTCTCAGAGGAGGTGACTTTGGAGTTGGAACTTGATGGCTGAGTTGTTTGGGATCCTGTTCTGATCTTTGACTTCAACTTCCGCCCCCTGAGCTGGTCTCTCTCCCAACATGCAGTGTGACTTCTTCCACAGATGGGTATTGTCTGCTTCGTGAATAATCTTGCCAGGGAAGAACTCCTTCTCAGGCCCCTGCCCCAATGGCCAGGCCAGAGGGCCACCATGAAGTCTAGGGGTGTTGAAAATTCTCTCTTATTTGGGTGACAGGCACTGGCTGAAGCCCAGCGGAGACGGTTAGAGCCGAACCTTGGTTTGGAAGCATATTTTTCCCAAGAGCATCTCTATCACTAGGCTGCCACAAAGGTGTTTTAACAAGCCCTGCCGGAGGAAAGGAACAGGTGATGCTGGCAGCCATCTGCACTCCTGGTCTGGAGGATGGGCCTGTGTGCGAGGGATTCGGATGTCCTCACTGCTTGCCACCGTCAGCACCACTGTCTCGGTTGTCATCACGCTCTCTCGCGGCAGCCCCAGCCCCATCCCAGCTCCGCCACCGCCTTTATTCCGTCCAGTGCTGTTACCACTACTCTGCACCGTTGTCCACACCTTCATCATCTCCTTGGGTGCCACACCCACAGCCATGGTAACATCCACCGCATCGCTGAAAATTCTTCACCACAACTCATAACAGTCCCCCATTACCACTCTGTACCCTCAAATTTAACACTCCACGCCAACCTTGTGCAGAATCTTCTGCACTTTTTCTCTCCACCTTGTCTCTGGGGACAGAGGCCCCCGGGTGGCATCTGTGCTGATCCTCTGTCATATACAGGACACACTGACGTAACCATGGCCCTTGGAGGAACTGGGCAAGTTGAGTATGACATGGGGCAGTGCTTTCTCCTCTGCCCAGGATATCATCCCTATGGCCCTTTGACCTTGACCTTGAGACCCCCCTCCCAATGGAAGAGTGGGGTCCAGGGGCCTGTCAGCCTCAGGTGGCCCCTCTGTGCCCCCTCATCACCTCTGCACTGATTTCACTGTCTGTTTTCCGTGTGTCTCTCTGCTTCCAGACTGCCAACCTCTCAAGGGCAGGTCTGTGTCTTTCTCATCTGCTTCCCCAGCATGAAGTTCAGCGCCTGGAACCTAGCAGTCATCAGGAAGTGTCTATTGACCGGGGATGTTGAAACAGGAAAGAACATTTGCTCATCAGACCCCCGCAGGGCCGGCTGGGCATCAGTGCTCCCTTCCAGGAGAAACATCTTGCCCGGCCGAGCTCCTGCTTGGTGAGGCCCGTGCAGCAGCCAGCTCTGCCGCGCTGGGCAGCGGGAGGGCCTGGTGTCGGCCTCGGAAATGAGGTCACTTACGAGCCTGCCTGCGCCGCCCGAGCCTTGCACGCATTCCTTGTTCAATGAGATGTTGTTCTCAAATGTGTCCCCAGGGAATTGGTACAGGGTTTTGTTTTGGGTTTTTTTTTCTCCTTTTTTTTTCTCCTCTCATTCTGCCTGGCTTAGGGGCATAGTTGCAGCTGCTATGGTAGCAGGCTAGAAACAGGGATGAGGGTTTGTGAGCAGGCTGGCCACTGAACTGCCAGCTTCCCTGGGCACCTCCCCCCAGCTCTGTTGATAATACAGCCAACTATTACTTCTGCTATTCTCCACTGTCTTGTCACTGAGGCCACCAGAGCAGGGCCAGGCCCTTTCCTCTGGGGCCCGTGGATTGTGGCTGTTATAGAGGGCAACACTCCCTGTACAACTCTGCTCTCAGCCTCCCCTCCATCTGTGCCTAGGCCAACCCCTTCCCTGGAGGTGTCCTTCTACCAGGAAGCCCACCAGGATTAGCTCTTCATTTCTATCACTTGCCAATAGAACCTGTGACCATTTTCTAAGCTCCAGGACAGGTAAGATGCATGTGCCTGGTTCTTCCAATTAATACTTTCTGAGCAAACAAGACAGCTGTGGTCACTGTCCTCAAGGAGCTTCTGTCTAACTGGCGAGGAAGAATGGGAGGAAGTGCTTGAGTCATAAAATAATGCAAGTGATGCTAACAGTTATACAGCAGGTGAAACGGATGTCAGGACAGAGAGTGAGGGAGGGAAGGGGCCTCCTAACAGGGAGTCTGGGAGGGGGTCTCAAAGGCTGGACCATTTGATTCAAACCCTGAAGGAGGAGGAGAAGCTCGCATGGAAACACTGGCAGCGTGGGGTCACTTTGGGCAGCAGCCTGAGGCCCGCGGTGGCATGGGAAGAGGAGCGGTCCTGGGAGACGAGGTGAGGCAGGGCAGGGTCAGATCGTGGCCGGCAGGGACATGCAACGGGGATCCTGGGAAGGACTTTAGGCAGAGGTCAGCAATGTCCTGTTTTGCCCCCGGTGCTCAGAGCAGACCCGCAGAGAGCATCTGGTGAATGAACGAGGACGAGGCTTCGCTGGTTATGTGGACCTTTCCACTTACGCTGGGTCGGCCTCTGTATCCCGTCAGAATGTGCGTTTCGATGCTGGACGTGGGCCTGTCTATTCATCGGAGCCTCTGAGAGCTGGGCCCTCTAAGCACGGGGACCATGGATCGGATGATGATGTGCTGCGGGACCTTCAGCCAGTGTGTCTGTCTGTCTGTCCCTCTCCCTGCCCCTCTTCCCTTCCTCCCTCTGCTTCCCCACCCCTGAACACTGGTGATGGGCCCTGCAGGCTGACAGCTCACAGGGGGCCAATACGGATGCTTCTGCAAGTGGGGCCAGCACAGAACCTTCTCGGCTCCCACTGTGGCTCAGTCACAACCGCACCTGGAGCCCGATCAGAACGCAACCTTACAGCAGCACGTCCGACCTGGCTTCAAATCCCATTCCACCTGCCAGCTGTGTGGCTGCTGTCACATCACTCAGCCTCTCTGAGCCTATGGGGTGGGCGTTTTGAGGACCTCAGCAGAGAGTCCTGCTCTTGGCAAATGCCCCATCAATGGCAGTTAGCTTTCTAATTCCCGCTGTGGCATGCAGCCCTCACGCTACCCCTGCAAGGAAGATACTATTATCTCCACTTTATAGATATAAAAGTTGAGGCCAAAAGGTGAAACCCCCTGTCCCGGGTAACTCAGAGGCAGAAATGGGGTCTCTGGTCTAGATTTGCTGACCCCAGGGCCCGTGCCCTTCCCATAGGCCCTGGCTCCCACTATGGTAAGAAGGCAGTTCTGTCAGGGTGGGGCGAGGTGCAGGGGTGCAGATGCGAACAGCAGCGTCCCAAACACCACCCATTCCACAGTCCCTTAAGGGAACATACTCCGGCTGGACACCCAGAGGGCCATCTGTCCTGTGATTGTTTCCCAGCCAAGTTTAAGAGAAGGAGCAAGGCAGCCCAGGCAAGAGCAAGAGCTGGAGAAGCCGTGTGCTGACAATAACAACACATTTTTACCAAATTACCCACTCCCAGCATCTCCCATTAACGAGAGACTCTTGCAGGGCAGACGCGCTAACAAGATGCTTCTGAACTCCCTTCCGCGTTTGCTGCTGCCAGTGGGGGAGGCACGAAAGCTGATGCTGGGGGGAGTCGTGTTCTTAATTACCGAGTGAGGGAGGAGGGTAGCCGGAGAAGGGCTTCTTCGTCCTTTGCGGATCTTTAATGAACCTTTTAACATGCTTAAAAAAATAAATGAAGAGAAAAAAATGTTAAAGCTCTTTTTAAAGATTTTGGCAGGTTTGATTAGTGGTTTTGAAAGCTCTAAACAGCTACTTAATTGCCGAGCCCCCTTGACAGCTGGTGAATAGAAGGCAGGAGTGCAGTGGACTGGACTGGCCTTTTCTCTTCCGTGTACCTTTGCCAAGGTGGCGCGCTGGCCCCAGACTTGCTGACCCCGCATCTGCTGCCCACGGTGCCCTGCAGGTGTAGCTGTGCCAAGCAGGCAGATGGACTCAGAGAACTTTCAGGTTCCGAAAGTTCTTGCCGTATGCCGAAAGCAATGTTCAGAAGGGCAGTCCTGGGTGGAGGTGGGGGGGGGCGGGCAATGAGATGGGTTTGGAGCGGGGGTGGGTGGGCAGAGGGCACACGGGGGAACTTACGTGTGCACGAAATCCTCTCTGAGGTGGTCTGGCTGCCTTGCGTTCAATTCAGGGTCCTGTCATTGAGACTGACTCCTGGTGTCACTATGAGAACATGGGCTTGGGGACCAGGCTGTTCTACATTTGCATCCTGATCTGCCGTCTTTCGGCTGTGTGACATTTGCAAATGAGGAACGTGTTTGAACCTCAGTGGCAACATCTATAAATTGGGGACAATTATACCTACATCGTAGGACTGTTAGAAGTAAGTAGTTGGATACATATGAAGTATTTGGCACATAGGAAGTACTCCCAAAGAGTAAATTTCTCCCATTCGCAGATTCTACTTGGCCACCAGGAGCCATATAAAAAGTGAACCGTACAAGAAAGGGGTGGAAAAGCCACAGTAAGGATATGTTAAAAAAACACAAGGGTTTTAGGAAATAGTAAGGATGTTGTGAGAGCTAGAAACTCAAACAATAGTGGGGTGTTGACCACATTAATAGAGGTAGAGTCTGCAGAATGTGGAAGTGATTACCTTGCTGTACCGTACCTGGCTGCTCACCGCCCCCCAACCCCGCCCCGGTGGAGTGGCACCATACTTTGAGCGAGATAATGGCCAAGGGGATTAGATCTAGAGAGAGCCTTGGGCGAGGGACTCCATACCTTACCACGTGGACGGTAGGAAAAGGAATTAGCGCTGTGCGGTCTGAAGAGAGGCGAGGTCGGCAAGAGAGCTGATAGATACTTGGTAGTCTCAAATGTCCAACAAGCACTCCCTTGAAATGATAAATGAGTGGTCTGAACCAAAGGGTAGAAATCCTTAAACACTGAATGTTGGTTAAATATGAGGAGGTTTTTGTTCGAGTCAGAGCCAACCAGTTGTGAAATGTATTCATTTATGTAACAACATGGGCCAGGCGCCGCCCTCGGTCCTGGGGTTAAGGCGGTGAGCAAGACGAAGTCCTCGCCCTGAAGGAGCCCCCCTTCTACTGACGCAGGCTGTCCCGGAGGTGGCAAGTCCCCGGCCACGCAGACTGGACAGCCTTTGGAGAGGCTGCAATGGGGAGGAGCACCCAGTGAAGGTTGGACTGAGTGACCTTGACATCGGTGATTTTGGTCGACCATTGCCAAGCTCTGTCCTCCTGTCCTGCTGATGAAAGCTTTCCTTGATGTGAGGTAGAGGCTGAGATGCAGGCCAGCTCTGGATTTGGAAGCCATGAGTGTGGTGGCAGTGGAGGTTGGGCTGGAGCAGTGCCGTTTAAAGTGTATATAAATGTCCATCTGGGTTTTGCCTGTCTGGAGCATGGACCTCGTACTGGTAACTGTGCCCTGATTTCCCTGGGGATACTTCATCCTGCTCCCCTCTCAGGTCAGGCGATTTGTATGGTATTGTCCCCCTTTGTGCTCCAGGGATAGGCATGTGATCTAGGCCTGTCCAATTAGAGCATCTCCTTCTCCCAGCCACAATGATTGGTTCAGAGATGGGCATGTGACCCAAGTTGGGCCAATAGGAGCCCAGAGAGTCACTGCTGGACTTTAGTAGGGACTGATGAAAAAGGGGAAGACTCTTTCTCACTAAGAGAGTAACATAGAAGCCTGGAGCTACTGGCAGCTATCTTGGCACCATGAGGGGAGTGACTGAGAATGTAGTCAACCTGAAGGAAAGCAGGGCCAAGCATTGGCAAGAAAAAGATCAATATTTTCATACTGGAACTTATTATACCTTATGCAAATAAAATATTTATACTTTCATGGTATCCTGATAATAGTTTTAGAGCCACCTGGATCCGAGCAGACCTGAAGCTCTCCCCCAAACTTATATGGCCTGTGGCCCAAAACACCATCTATTGTAGTTGGTGTGAGCCTATCAAAATTAATGTTTTTCTGTCACTTGTTCCCAAAAGTTCTTCTCTCTGATGCAGGGGGCTCTGTTCAGTATAACATGGTTGTTCCCTTTCCTGGCCAGTCTCAGAGACCAGAAGAGAGGGAGCCATTTCAAAAGGACCAGGAGGGGATCTGGGAACGTCTCAGACAGCTCCCCCTAGAGGATTAGTTTGGAACTGTTAAATACATCCCTGGTCTTGAAGACATTAGAAACAGGGCAGGGGGCTCTCTAATTCTGTTGGCGTAATGCCAGATGCAGGAAGCAAATTAAAATGTAGCCACAGGTCTATTATCACCCTGTTTGTCATTATTTTAGGGGATGAAGGTTTGCACGCTGCCCCCACCTTAGGCCAGCACACTGGGCACTGTGAGTCTGGTTGCCGAGGCCCCTTGGGAGGGAGTGCTGCTGTGCCCACAGACCATCATCATCATCGTTATTACATTAAAAAACACATTCGAAGGGTATTAAAATCTCAAGCAAGGATAAGCAGACCCGCAGACCGGGAGCCTGATGGTTCCCTTGTGTGAGCCCCTGACAGGCACTTGAGTTGACTAATAATGCTAATTTGTAGCTAATGAGCTCCCCTTCAGCTAGCAGGTGGAGAGAGGGCTTCTGGAGGCATGGAGACCTGGAGTGCTGGTTCCCAGGGCAGGGGGTTCCAGCCCTTGCCCCTAGACACTTCGGGATAGGCCCAGCTCAGACCCCGTCCTGGCGAGGTGAGCTGGAGAAAACCCAGGGCCTCACTGCCAAGGAAATGTCTGGCTGAGCCCCCACATCCGGCACCTGATGGCAGCAGACCCTGTTGGTGGGGGGCCATCTGTAAGGATACAGTGGGAGGGGGGGCTGCTGGCCTCTGCAGCCATCTCGCAAGCCCCTCAGCACCCCTGTGCAGCAGACATCAGAGGTAGGGAGGGAGCAGCGGACTGAAGTGGCGCTGTGTGACAGTTCATGGGAGGGAGGGGACATCAGGGCTGGGAGGACAAAGCAGTAGGGGGTCTGCCTCATTGATCTGTGTCAGCCGGGAGGGTCTTCAAGTGGGTTTAATCCAGCGACTTTCACAAGGAGCCAAGGAAGCATCGGATGCCAGTGGGTGAAAGTGGGGGTGAGGAGGAGGGTGAGCGGGAAGCAGGGCGAGCCGTCCCCTGCGCTTCTCCCAGGGCACTCTCTTCTCACCTGTTAAATATATCGGGGTTCCATGCAAGATGTCATTCAAAGGAAAGAATCCACGGTGTAAAGAAAAATGTTTGCAAACCACTGGCAGAGTGCACACCCCTCCCCACCCCACACCTCCACCCTCATTGCAGATGTTTAACTGAAACTCAGAGAAAATAGTCACATTTTTTTGAGCCAAGATGTGTTTAGTCCCCAATGGGACATAGGACAAGGTGTCCAAGCTTGCAACCTTGCCAGGACTGAGGCTAGGGAAAGGCCTTGGGGGATGTGGAACTGGGAACCCTGGGGGGCCCCCTGGCTTGGGCCAGGAAAGCTGAGCCCTGAGGACTCCCAGTGGTCTGAAGGGAGGCAGGAAGAATGGGGCCCATTTCCATGGGTTCTGGCCAATGTGAGCCCCAGCCAGGGGACCCCAGAGGTAGAACGCCACGTCTCTGGGGTTGCGAGGGGCTGGGTTGGCCCGAGCAGTTGTCTGGAAATCTCAGGTGGGAAACTCATGTGGAACTAGACACCCAGACAGGGGAGATAGGGGGTGTCCTAGGGGCGAGTCGTGGGGTCTGTTGTTACTGATTCCCGTACAGTCTGCCCAAGTCACGCTTTCCAAGTCTTGCTCTCTCTCTCTGGCGAGTTCAGTGCATCCTGGCCATGAGCTCCCAACATGGCTGCAGTCCACCCTTCCGGCAGCTGCCTGTACATCTGGGACAGCTGCCCCTGGCCAAGTTGGCACCTCCAGTGTGCCAAGCCCTCTACAGAGTCATTTCACCCTCCACATCAGCATAGATGCTGAGGACACAGGTTTAGGGGATGAGAGGACTCTCCACGCCAGAGAGGGAGCAGGTGACAGAGCTGGGATGATGAGCACATTTTCTGGGTCCTGTCTGAGTGTTCAATCCCTTCCCCAATGCTTCCCGCCTCCACGCTGCCCAGAGTGTGTCTGAGATAAGACGTCTCCCACGGGTCCGGGGGAGCACCCGGGAAGATTTTTGCTCCCCTCCCACTGTCCCAGGCACTCCACACTGGCCTTTCTCAAAGATGATCTGTTGGATATTCACGGGGCTCCATAAAAATAGAGGGAAGGATTGCCAGTCTATGATTTGGGAGACCTTGCATTAAACCAAAGTAAACAAGTTTCTGTTTTGTTTTTCTTTAGGACTTCTCACTTCCTTCACTACGACCCTGTGCCCCATAAGTTTCTTTCCCATTGGACCATTTTCATCTGTGAGGCTAGACTCAGCTATGCTGCAGGAACGAAAATGTCCAGCATTCCTGGCCTGTGACAACAAAGGCGTATGTCTCACCCGCCCTGGGTGTACTGCAGGTTGACAGGGGGAGTTTGCTCTCGGTAGTCACTCACTTGCAACAGGCGCTAACCAGCAGGAAGCTGAGAACTCCTGAGGCTCTGCAGCAGCAATTCCATGCTCCGGTCTGCAAGTGATCACACTGCTGTTGCGCACAACTCATTGGATGGAATGAGTCACATGGCCTCACCCAAGGCTCAGGGGGCCAGGAAGGGCGCCACTGCCACCTACCAGGAAGCACAGAGCTAGAGAATGCATGGGACCCCTTGCCCGGGGTTCTCTGGTCTACAGATCATTGCCCACGTTCCCCGGCCCCTGTGGGTCAGTAGAGCACCCCCATTTGGAGGGTGGCTCCAGGTTACCCAGTGCCCCGGGCTGGACTAGAGACAGGCTCCTTGTGGATTCCTGGAGTCTTTTCTCCCTCCTTCCACGGGTGTCCTGAGTAGCAGTTGCCTATGTCCTCCCTTCCCCGCCCCATCCCCGTCTCCCCTCAGAGTCCTTTGCACTTGTCACTTCCCATCAGACAGCAGCCTAAGCCCTCTTCATGAGCCACACTCTGAGAAGGAAATCTCCCCACAGGAGTTCCATGATTGCCTGACAACAAAGAAGCCTGTAATTACCAGGAATGCACAATAGGATCTGAGCGTCCTCTTTGCCTACAGCCACTGGTCCCCAGACACTTCTGCCTGATGTGAAAACAAACAGCCTACCTGAGTCCAGGGGAGTCGCAGAGAACCCTGGAGCCAGAAGCTGGTGCCCATGGCCCTGGCTGGTGTGGCTCAGTGGATTGAGCTCTGGCCTGTGAGCCAAAGGGTTGCCGGGTCGATTCCCAGTCAGGGCATATGCCTCGGTTGTAGGCCAGGTCCCCAGTAGGGGGGCACGCAAGAGGCAACCACACATTGATGTTTCTCTCCCTTTCTCCTACCCTTCCCCTCTGTCTGAAAATAAGCCTATGGAGCCCAGGCGGTGAGCGGCAGGGGTGCCCAGGAGTTAGGATCCAGGGCACTGGCTAGAACAACCTAGGGTGTGGCCTTGGACAGAATGTGGATCCTCTCTAACCCCATTTCCTTGTCTGTAGATGTAGATAGGAAGAGTTAAATCAGGCAGTGCTGGATAACTTAGCTATGACTGGGGCACCCTGAATATTGGGGTGGTGGAGTGGGGCTGCTATTGTCATGAAGATGGAAGGAGGGCAGGTGTGCACGGGATCCAGGAGGCGTTGCCCCTAACCTACCACCTGCCATTGGCACCTCACCTCTCTTCGCCTTGATCTGTCCCGTTGTAAAAATGGGACATTCCCCATGGCTTTACCAGGCCTCCAGAATGCCTGCCAGCTCTGCAGCATCTGGCACCATGCTCCCCAATGTTCTCCCCGTTCCAGTCATTCAGGATTGTTTTCTTTCAGTAGTTCAGATTTTTTGTATCAGTTACAGCCACACAAGTGCTGCATAACAAACCACTCAAAACTCAGTGGCTTATGATAATAAGCATTTAGTCTCAAGCCCATGGGCTGGCAGGTTGGCTAGGACTTGGCTGATGCAGGCTGGGTGTAGCTGAATGGCTCTGCTCCAGGCTGCAGGTGGCACTCATTTCTGCTTCTGTTTTCTTTCTGGAGGCCAGAGAGGTTCTTCTCTTGGTGGATCAGCAGAACACAGTTCACCAAGCCAAATTAGGCTTCTGTTCCCATCAACATCTGGCCAAAGCTCACAGTGTGGCTGAGCTGAACATCAGTGTGCCAGGGAAGTACATACCACCCACATGGAAGAGGGGGCAGGAAACGCGGGCTGAGCAATCATCTGAACTGTCACAACAGGCATGCTATGCTTTCCCTCTGCCCTGAGTCTCAGGGCCTTTGCACATGCTGCTCACTTCGCCTGGAACCCTCCACCTGTACCATTCAGATCTCACCTTGGAAATCACCTTCATCAGAGAAGCCGCTGCTGGCCCCAGACTGTGGATTTACCCCATCTCTGTATGCCCACAGCACCGTCTGCGCCAGCCTCCCCAAGGCTCAGAGTCTGGAACTGGAAAATGGACGTAGCAATACCTACGTCACAGGGTTGCTCTGGGTAGAAGATCACAGGGCATTTGAAAAGGCCTGGAACAGGGGCTGGAATGTGGAAGGTGCTCAGTCGGTGACGGTTACTATTTTCAGTGCCAACACTGCTCATCCCGTCCCATCCTGTGTCCCCTGGGGTTATGCCCACATGGTGACCCCGTCCCCTAAAACACCCTCAGGCCCCCAAGCCCTTCTCCCAACATTCATGTTTCCATGACACCCTTGATTTGGGAGCTAATTTTAATGAAGAAGATTGATTAATACCAAATGATTACCTTTCTTTTGTGTGCCTTTTGTCATTTAGAAATGGAAACAAAAGATATTCTTGAGCTCAAGTCAAACATTTACCAAATTAATCCCTGCAAAAGAATCGTTTGAGATTTCAAGGGTTGGTGGGGTTTTTTTTTCATCTCTTTTCCTCTCCTTAACTACACTACATCATAAAGTAATTGCCTGATTAAGGGACGTGCCGCTTGGAGAGTGACACATTTTTTAAAATTAGAACGCGCCTGCCAACGGACACAGTTATGCAACTGGTTTTCTGTCTCCCGAACAACTTGATTCTCAAGGAGAAATGACAGAAGACACAAGGGCAAGCGTGGAAAACCCAGGTGCGTGGAGCACAATGAAACTGACGGGCAGAGCGTGTCTTGTCAACCTGGTTCTGCCCCACTCCCCCAGGCTCCCTTTCTTGACATCCTCTGGGGCCCTTAGCTGCCTCCCCTTCCCCCCAACTTTACTTTTGCAAACTTGCTCTCAAAATGACCTTTATTTTAAGGGAACTCCTGTTAAGACATCAATTCAAACAATACTGACCCATCCCGTAGTGGGAACGATGCCCCAGGCTGGGCACCAGACATAAAGAGGTGCTAGGATACGGACCCTGCTACCCAGGCCAGCAAAGGAGACGTCACTATGGATGAAGAACTGAATTATGATGGGTTAGCGGCCCTGGGAAGTTTGGGGGAAGCAAACCTTACCTCCTGCCCTGTCTCCATGCCAGGATGCTCGGCCTTCTCTGCACCCCCAGCCACTCCAAACTCAGTCCCAAAACACAGTTCCTTCTCAGAGTGCTCTTCCCCTAGGGCTGCCTCGCTCACCAAACATCCCCTCCTCCCAGAGCTTCTCTGCCCACAGAGCGGAAGGCGCGGCCCTCCCGGGGCCAGTCACTCTTCATTTCCTCCTCCTACTGTGTTCGCAACACTGGATGCAACCTGACAGCCCTCTTTGGTGGGTCTGTTTCCATGTTAATTGTCTGAAGCCTCAAGTGCTGGACTTCTCTGTCCTGTTGCCCTGTAACTTTTTATTGCCTAGACCAGAGCCTGGCATGCTACTGGTATTCAATCAATGTTTGTTGGTGGGTGAATGGATGGATGGACGGATGGATGGATGGATGGATGCAACTGTTTACTGCTCCATGAAGGAGAGGCATTCTTTTCTCAGAATTATCTCTTTAGCTTCTCCTGACCCAGGCTTCCTCAGGTGGGGAGAGAGCAGGTAAGGAAGAGAGAGAGGGTCAGACCGAGAAGCCTGGGCCCAGAGTCTATCCTTTTAACCCTGACACCTAGTGCTCCTCAGGTGACAAGCAAGGGCTAATGAGCTGGAGGGGCTGACCACCTGGAGTTCAGGTGCAAGTAAGGAGTGGGGCTGTTTGATTCTTGCTCCATCTAACGTGGGAGACTAGGTGCCTGGGTCCTGTGCAGAGCAGCCCTGAGGTCCTGGCTTCAGAATGGCCACCCTCCCTGCGGCAGGGAAGGGAGGCTCCTCCCCGGCACCGGAGGTGAGCCGGGAGCTAAGAGAGGGGCACATACACTCTCCCAGGTGAGACTCCCAGCTGTCCTGGTGGGGGAGCTACCCCAGCTCAGAAAACCGAGACCTGCAGAGGAAAAGGTCCCCCTCTTGGATTCAGATCCAGGGCTGTCCCTCTTCACAAGCCACCTTCCTGCCCTGGACTCTCACACGGCACCCTCTGCCTGCTCACTAGCTCCGGGCACTTAGCACGTTCCTTGTCTCTTGGAGCTTATCTTCTCAGCAAAAAAAAAAAAAGATAATCATATCTTCCTGGCCCGGGTGTTGTGAGGACTAACTGGGGCTAGTGTAATATGTAGTGTAACATAACAAACATTTTATCTAAGTTATATAATAAATTTTAATGTAATAAAATAAATAGTTAACCCTTAAACAAGACAGGTGTGAACTGTGCTGATCCACTCAATGAGAATTTTTGTCAATCGCAGTTCAATTGACCTGCATGGTTCAAACCCAACTTGTCCAAGGGTCAGCTTCGTGGTTGGGAATCTGTACATATGGAGGGCTGACTATACTTATATTAATATGTGGATTTTTGATGGCACAGGAGGTCTATGACCCTAACACCCCACACCCCTGTTGTTCGTATCAACTCTGTACTTCCATTGTGTAATAACATGATAATACATAGCTCCCTCCACTAGAACGTAATAGAATAAAATAGAATATACTGCCCCCTTCTAGAATGGAGACTTCATGACACCAGTGCTACCCAGCATGACTGAAAGAGAAGCTATCGCAGAGAAGGCATTTGCATGAGCTCTAATGAATGAACGAGCGTGTGGAACGAAGCTGGCAGAGTAGGTGCTGATTCATGGCAGCTGTTACCGTGGCTGAAAGGAGACCCACCCCCACCGCCAACAGCAAAGTCAACACCCACAGCCTACCTGGGAAGGGCTGGGCACAGGTAACGAAGTTCTTGACCTTGGCAGCTTTCTGGCACAGACATAACTGTGGGGACTGGTGATAGACATCTGTCAGCCCTGTCAAGGATCCCATTGAATTCCCTGTAAACCTGTCGCTTCCTGCTCAGTCAGTTCCGATGTGTCATTATGATGGTGAAACGCTCAGCACAGCTGATCGATGTCCGTGACCAACAATCCACCAGAGATCCCCTGGCTGGGGACCTCGTCAAAGGTGGGGAACTGGTCAGAGAGGGCACATTAAATGCATTGGACAAGCATGTCCCCACACACCAGCTGGGGACCTTCCTGAGAACAGAGACCCTGACTGCTCCTTTCTCTGTGTTCCCCTCCCGCTTCTTCCCTACCCCGGGGATATCCAGACACTAGTTGAGATCCATAGTTATTAGGTTAACAGGAAACCGAGTAAGCCCGAGCACAATCCTGCCACCCCTGCACCCCGCCAGCCCCAGCAGACCTGGCATAAGTATTTTGGCTGGAAGGTCTCTCAGTATGGACCATCTAGCCCCCTACCTGCAGGCCTGGACTCCCAACCCTACAAGTCCAAAGCCTCTGTGGAGACACACAGGTGAGACAGCCCTTCTCACGCTGCACCTGGGCTGCAGGAGGATGCAGATAAGGATATGCAAATCCTAGAAGCCCAAGCAGATGCTGCAGGTCCCCAGAGTGCAGAGGAAGCTGTCCATCCAAAAGCTGAGGAAGTCACTGTGTCTTGGGATTTCCAGGGGCAGCAGGGGAAGGGACCACCAGCTGGCGTGTGCAGAGCCAGAGCGGGGAACCTGCAGGGACCAGAACAAAGCCAGAGACCAGCAGGAAGGGGAAGTAGGACTCATTTTTGTGGGGAGGGAGCAGCAAGAGGAGGATGGGAGCTGGAGAGGGCTTGGCTCACTGGATAAAACTCGATTTTGTGGAAATCTGGGCCTGGAATGAAATGAGCCTTTGGGGATGAAATTTAATATTGTCTTGGAGCCTTTGTCTTCATTTAGGGCGATGGGATTGCATTTATCGTGGCTTCTCCCTTCGTCCCAGTTACATTTATTTGGGATTTATTCACTTAGGAGTCTTGCAACAAGAAGTTGAAATGAGTAAATGTACTTTTTTTTTCCCAAGCTACATTAATTTTGGAGGGAGATGTATTCTGTCCACTGCTTCCTTTATGGTTACAGATGAGCTGCTGAGGCCCCAGTCGGCCTTCCACAAGACCGGTGAGGCTAGAGAGGTAGGGTGGGTGTTCCCAGCAAACCCGGGGTCTGGGAATTTTTATCTGAGCAAGGTCCTCGGCCCTATGACAGTATTTTCTCTATAGGACTGTGTGTGTGTGTGTGTGTGTGTGTGTGTGTGTGTGCTTGGGGGAGTTGGACAGGGGGTGTTAAAAAGTGAATTCTTCCATTCAGCAGGTATTTTCCTCCAATATCTATCACCCGGTTGGCACATCATAAGTGGTATGGGTTGCAATGAGTCCCTCCAAAAGGTACGCTGAAGTCCTAACCTCCAGTCCCTGTGAATGTGACCTTGAGTGCAAATGCAGTCAAGTTCAGATGAGTTCATTAGGGTGGGCCCTCCTCCAGTAGGACTGGTGTCCTTATAAAACGGGGGATATTTGGACTCCCACAGAGAACGCCACGGGACAGCAGTGGCAGAGGTTGGAGCACCCGCGATCAGCAGTCACCACCGGAAGCTGGGAGGAGCCAAGGAAGGATGCACAGTGACCCAGGCCACTTTGACTTTGGACTTGGAGCCTCCAGAACTAGGAGAGAATAAAGTTCTGCTGTTTAAGCCACCCAGTTCATGGTACTTTGTTTCGGCAGCCCCAGCAAACTAGCAAAGCAGAACTATGCATTTGTTGAATGAATGAATGAATGTCTTTATTATTAAGACCTCTGCTAGGTGCTTAGAACACAGAAGCCTAAGATACTGTTCTTTTTTCAAGAAATCTGCCTTACGGTTACTAGGCTCCTCTTCCCAAGCCTGTGGTCCCGTAGGGTCCTGCAGTAACTGAAAGGAGTCCAAGCTGTAGCTGGTTTACGGGAACTTTAAAGGTGTTTGTGTTCTTCTGAGACCCAGGAGCCATACCAGATTCGGAGAGGAGACTCCTCACACCTCTCTCCAAGGCACATGTTTTTGACCAAGATGTACACAGGCTCTGAGAAGCCCTTCTCCCAGGCTAGCTTTACCCACCTTCTGTTTGGCCAAGGTCACCCCTCCAACACTCACACTCCACGCCTCGGTTCTCCCTGTTCATAAGGCCCAGCACGGCCCCAGGGAAGCAGGAAAGCAGTCCAGCACACAGAGGGAAATACCAAGGAATGGTGGGCAGAGGACTAGGGTGCTGTTCAACGGGGAGCAGCCAGGACTCCGGACCGCTAATGCCTGGGGGCCAGGAGTCCGGCGTGTTCCCCAGCATGCCTCAAAGTTGCCCGTTCTTGACCCAGTTCCTGTGTCTCCCCATCTGCTCACCAACCGCCGCGCCCCCCCCCCCAACCCTGCCCCAGACCTCAGCCTCTCTCAGCTCTGGTTCTATTTCCTTCTTCACAAAATGAAAAAGAAAAAAAAAGTACCAACCTTACTTCAAATCAGTAAATGTAATATGCTCAGAGCAGGGCTGGACTAATAGAGTTTCTGTTATCGTTACCCAGCCTGCACAGGCCCTGGGCTGGCCTGCAGATATGGCCCCTCCGTAAGCAGTCGCTGGCCGCGCTGCTGACTCGGGCCAGGCAGGAAGTGCCGAGCAGGGCCCCTGGTTCACGCGTTCTGCTGCGCAGCCGCGGGACAGGGGACATCTGGCCTTGCTCGGTTCATAGAAAAATCAGCTCCCATTTTCTTGCATGAGCTAAATAGGAGCCGTGGTTTAAAAGTAAAATTCTAGGCAGTGTTAAACAACATTAAATGTTGAGACCAGGGTAGCAGAGTTGTCCTCCACTGGGCTCTCATCAGACCACACTTTTCTTTTTTTAATCCCGATTTACATTTTTAAGGGAGGTGTTGACAAAGACCTGGGGGTCTGAAAATGAGAGAAAGCAGGGCTGCAAAGGGTCACATGTCAATGTCAGGAACTGGAGATGCTCCACTGGGCAATGAGGGGCCATGACTATTATCTTCACGTTAGGGATGAAGGACTTCAGTTTTCTAGAGGAAGGCGACATCTGACCGCTGAGTCGCCGGTGGACACAACTTAACGTAAGGATCACACTGACCGGATGGGGCATTTGTTTGTCACCTGGAGGAAAGTGTCAGGCATCACAGCTGATAACAATAAAAGAGACTGCCTTAGGAAGTGACAAAGGCTTGGTCCAATGAGGCACACACACAAGGCCAGGTTGCCGTCTGACCTGGGATGCCAACGGGCTTCATTTCAAACCTGGCCCTCAGGGGGTGGGCACCTGGAGGGTGAACTTGAAAAAATATTGGATTCTGAGAGGAAGTCCATCTCAGCAGGAAAGCTTTCCTTCGTTGATTAGTGATGTCTGCAATGGGGGCAGCAGGAGCATTTTAGACTTCAGGTCCTGCTGTAGAAGTGGCAGCGAATGGAAGTTGGACTCTGCATCCCACAAGGTCTTGGAAAGCCTGATTGCGTTTAATTGCAACCCTTACAGAACAAGTCTGGTCCGGATTGACATTTTCTGCGGGCAGATTAGATAACGGAAGCTCAGAGAGGGTCCTTGTGCTCTAGAGTTCAAACGCCAAGCCAGCGAGGCTGAATAACTGTCCACTCCCTGGTCAATCCCAGGTCCCAGATGCATTTCAGGCTCTGAAACTTCCAGTAGCAAGTAGAACTTGAACCTGAGAGGCATCTGAAGTCCAAGGTGCCTGGTCTGTAGCACCAGGGTTTGCAGTCAGGCACCCTGGGACTCTGTCCTGATATTACCATTTATGTGCTGTAGGACCCTTGGCAGGACATGTCACCTCCCTTTCCAGTCATCGGGGCCATGCGCACAGTAGGAACTCAGAAAGTGCTAGCTCTGTTTACCTTTATGTTTATACCTGTCATCCAACTGCCCAAATGCCCTTGGAGTCAGACGAGGCAGGGACCCATTTCCTCCTTTATCCAGGTGGGGAAACAAGAGCTCAAAGGAGGTGGAACCTGCCTGTGGTCACAGGGTGAGCTTGGGGAGGGTCTGGCCTCCCCCAGGCAGGCTGTGTCACTACAGCAGGTGGAGCCAAGGGGATCGATCAAGACCATCTGGGTAGTAGCCTTGGCTCTTCCATGAAACAGCTGCTTCTCCCTGGCAGGTTGCTTCCCCTCTCCGGCCTTGGTGTCCCTGGGTAGAACATGGATGGGGGCTGAACTGAAGCAATGGGGCCCCTTCCAGTCCTGCTGCTCTGAGTGCCGAGATTCATTGAGAATAAGAATGACTTTGAGGGTGCTGTGAAAAACCGGACCAGTCCCTGCTCTCTCCCAGCCACCGTTTGGTGGGTGCCGGACAATTCCTCCACTTCTCCCCACTTCCTTTGATCCAGAAGAAGAGAGAGGCTATCGGGGTCTCTGGAAGGTGGAGTCATGCCATCAGGGCCAGATCCTTAGCCTGGCTTACTGGAAGAAACTACCCTCAACAAGCCACGGTGCCTATACTGGCATTGCCCGGTATGATTGGTGGTTCCGTACAATCCCTGAACCACCCCAGCCTCAGTTTCCCCAGCTGTATATGAGGAAAGTCACTGCCACATCTCTTCCTACAAGGATTCTTTTGAGGATTGGCACATAAATGAGATGGCTGAGTGGCCAATGCCTCTCCAACCAACCTGGAGACAATCCAGCGATGTCTGTCCCCTTCCTTCTGTCACCACAGGCCTGAGTTCTGTTTCCTCGGCTGCTCAGGGAGACAGCCAGCCAGTGGCTTCATGGGCAGGAAACTCCAGCCAGAGCCCTTAGCTTCAGGAGGCTGGGAATCAGGGCCAGGGCCAAGCAGAGCACTGCCCTCAGGGTCTGTGCTCAAAGGAGATGGAGGCCGTGGCTACCCTTAGTTCGGAGAGGCAATGGGTAATGAGATTGGCCACTTCTCTGCTGTTCCCTGTGACCAGGGCCTCGAGCATCCCCAAGTCACCACCATAGTTGACACATCTGGTTGAAAAGTTCAGCCTCTCTTCCGGATGTGACAGCCACTGGCCACTGGTCATCTGGCCCTCTGAACACTGCTGGCAGCAAGGAGGGATAAAACGGCTAACTCCCCCCAGCATCCTGTCCTCCGATGTGCGGCACTCTATACAGAGCATGCATCTGGAGAACCAGGAATGCCTCCTGCCGAAGCCACGAAAAACTACACAAGACCTCAAGCGTGGAAAACAGAAGCCGTCAGCTGCCTTATTCTGATGGGCTGGGGACCACTTTGCCATTCCCCCTCCCTCCCGGCCCTCTCCCATTCTTTGCTGTCTTACCTCTGCAACTGCCAATTCCCCCGTGTCACGGGTGGTCAAGAAATGTCAGTGGGGAAACAAGAAAAGGAAATGCAAAAGCTGATGGCTTTTTGATGCCTGCCAACCTAAATTCACATGTTACTCTGTTTCCCTGAATGGAAGAATCAGCTGAATCACGTTAACCAGAGCTCGCCCTTTGTAGTTAGCCAAGGGTCTGGAGCTGTGCTCAGCTCTGTAGGTGCTGTCTCTCGTTTAATCCCCAAGGCTGCACTACAATGTGGGTACTATTAGGTGCACCCTTTACAGGGGAGGAAATTGAGGCACAGAGAGATTAAGCAACTTACCCAAAGTCACACAGCTATGGAGGCCGGGAAGCAGGCTGTCAAGCCGAGGTGGACTTCAGGGTCTGCAGTGCGGCCCCGCAGCACACAGTTCTTGCCAAGTGAGTGGGCACAGGGGGCAATGGCTGCTTATTCAAGCCCAGGTGTCAGTGATCCCCCAAATTAGGCCAGAACACAACCCCACCTGAATGACGTCGCCATGTGTAGCTGCAGCAGGACCAGAACTCGAATACGACAGACAAGGGAGAGTTGTGAAGATCTTGTCTTTATTTAAAATTCTGATATTTTGTTCAGCAGGGGCTTTTGTCCTTAAATTTGATACTTTAAAATACTGCATTAAAGCATGATTTCCCTTGGTTATTCAGATTTGGGGAAGCCCCTTCCATTTCGCTCCCAAGGGTACCCCCCTTCCACTCAAGCTCAAGCCCCAGCCCTGAGTTACCAAGCCCTCCTCTGTGTCCACACCAGGTCACGAAGGAGTAACGAGGAGCATAAACGTCCAGTCCCCATCTTCAGGAGTCACCAGGCCTTGGAGAGAGAGAAGACTTGGTGTACACGCGAGCATGGTTTGTGGGGAGCAGCCCCGAGTAACCGTGAGGACAAGTTGTCACATAGGTCCTGCCAAGTCTGAGTCCTGCCGGTGCGGCACACTCACTGGGGAAGTTCGGGCGCTTACGGAGCTTCCCGAGCCTCAGCGTTCTCCTCTTTAGAATGGGACCGGCGACAGTGCCCAGCTCACGGACAGGGTGGGCGTGCGATGGCCCAATCGAAGCCCTCAGAACGGGTTCCAGCAGAGAGAACACACTCCGCAGGCGCTGGCTGTCATGATAGACAGACTTATAATGATTCTGTGCAAACCAGGAGTGTTTGGGGAATTCAGAGACAGGAGGGCTGGGTATTGCTGGGGAAACCTGCGGTGTGCACGGGGGAGGCAGGACTTAGGGAGACTTCCCCAATAGTTCGGACTGGAACTCGTGAATGGAGGGGCAAGGGGGCTGGGATTCTGTGTCAGCGGTCCACAGCCTCCTTGGAAAATCTGATCGTTTTCTAAATTCATTCATTCGTTTTTAATTGTGGTAAAATATACACAACATAACACATTTTAACCATTTTAAGTGGCAGTAGGCACACTCACATTGCTGTACAGCCATCGCCACTGTCTGTCTCCAGAACTTTTTCATCTTACAAAACGGAGGCTCTATCCCCATTAAATACCAACTCCCTGTTCCCTTCCCCAGCCCCCGGCAACCACCGTTCTACATTCTGTGTCTGGGAATCTGACTGTTCTAAGTACCTCATATGAGTGTACCTGTAGAATGTTTGTCCTTTTGTGACTGGTGTGTGTCACTTAGCATCATGTCTTCAAGGTTCACCCATGTTGTAGCATCTGTTAGACTAAATTCTAATAATTTTGTGAGTCCTGGGAACCACCTGGAAATGGAAGGAAGGAAGGAAATAAGGAAGAATAGATGCATGGATAGACAGATGGGCAGATGGATGCAGGCTAGATGGACAAATGGATGGTTGATTGGATGGATGGATGGAAGGATGAATGTCAGGCATGATATGCAGGTGTGTGACTTGAAAGAGACACAGTCAGACAGCGTACGGTCCAACGCTGCGTAGCTCACAGCATGGGTAAGGAGCCAGGAGGACACACACTCCCTAGACAGTATCGCAGGGCCCGCACTGGACACATACGCAGCATCCCACCAGGAGGGCATGCCGATGCCGGCTGAGACATCACAGGCACTGGCGGCCTCTGCCGCAACACCACAGCCAGGTGCGAGGGCCGACGAGGAGTGTCTGTTTCTTGGGTGGAGGAAAGAGGAGCCGGGCACTGCAGACAGAGGGCGCAGCGTGTGACAAGGCCCAGAGGCAGGAAAGCACAGGACAGAGAGGCCATGCTTGTTTTAAAAAGTAACTCTGGACCTCTGAAATAAGGAGGACTTGGGTTCAAGTCCTGACATTGCTAGTTATTGGTCGTGTGATGCCAGGCAAGTCACTTCACCTCTCTGAGCCTCAGTTTCCTGAACTGTGAAATGGGGGTTCTCAGGGCATTGACCTCTGAGAGTGTTTTCAAAGATCCAGTAAGGACATAAAGCATGACGCTCAGAGTAAGCTCTCAAGAAAATGTCATCTCTTCTTAACCACTCTCCCATCCTTGGACCCTTCCCTCCCGGGGTGTTCAGAAAGGCCATGGCCAGTCTGGGGAGGGCCTTGGGCTGCAGAGAGGGGCAAACCCCAGGACTGCTGGGCAAGTGGCTCCCTCCTGGGATGCCTCCTTCACTGCTGATCGGCTGAGGTTTCCCTTCCCCCCACCCCCAATTATTCTCTAAAGTGCACCTGCCATCACTTTATTCATGAAGATTTGCATCGATTTTGCCATAAACTGTTATGAATTCAACTCATGGAAAAATAACATTGATCCCCCTGCCTCATAATTTGTCTCTGAGCTGTGGGGCCTGCTAATGGTTTTCTCAGATTTACGTTGGGGACAGGGGACATGGTTCCAGTCACCTACTGCATTCCACCACCTTCGCTCTCAGAATTTTGTTCAGCAATTTTGCTCCTTTGGTTGCAAATGGGCAGGTTCAGTGACTGTGGACAGGGTCACTGCCAGCTGTCCCCTGCTCACTGCAGGGGATGGAGAAAAAGAGGGGTGGGAAGATGGAGGTGGGGAAAGAGAAAGCCTGGTGAACAAAGAAAGAAAGGAAAATAATATTCTCTGAACATCCCCTATGCACCAGGCATCTTGAACTTCCCTTTCCTTATATGAACTTCATAACAGCTCCATTTATAACGAGGAAACCAAGACTCGAAGAGATGGAACAACACGTACAGAATCGCACAATATACAAGTGACCAAACCAGTATTACAGCCCAGATGTGGTCAAGGTGCCACTCCGTCCCCTGGACACATAGCAAATGACACTGCCCAGCACCCCACCCTGTGGTGTGGTTGCATCATTGACAACTTCTGGCTGATGGGACTGGGCAGAGGTAATGTCTGTTACTTCCAGGTCCAGCCCTTCAAAACATCCTCCATCTCCCTCTTTTTAAAAAAAATTTTAAAGATTTTATTTGTTTATTTTTAGAGAGGGGGAAAGGAGGGAGAAAGAGAGGGAGAGAAACATCGACATGTGGTTGCCTCTCACACGCACTTACTGGGGACCTGGCCCACAGCCCAGGCACGTGCCCTGACTGGGAATCGAACCAGCAGCCCTTTGGTTCCCAGTCTGGCACTCAACGCACTGAGCACACCAGCCAGGGCCTCCCTTTTTCCCTTCTTGGAGAAACTGGACGATGTAGAAGGGCTTCCCAGGCCACAGCCTGTGACATGAGTAAGAAATAAACAATTGTGCAAAGCCACTAAGGTGTTAGCGGTTCGCTTTAATCACCTTAACACAAAAACCGACATTGGTTGAGCACTTACTACATGCCAGGCACCATTGTGAGCCTGTGTGTTCTGTCCTCCTCAGGACCTGACAACCCCATGAGGTAGGCATTAGGCATTACTGTTATAGATGAAGAGACTGGAGCCCACAGAAGTAAATTACCTGCTCAAGGTCACACACAGAACGTGGCGGGATCAGGATTCAAACCCTGGCACTGTGGTGATCATGCCTGAGTTCTGTTTTCCCTTGGTCTTGCCAGAACATTCTCCATTCCCCTGGAAGGAGGCAGAGTGAGCGGGAGTCAGGGGAAAAGGTCAGCAACTGTGACAGGTGCCACCAGCTTGGTTTATGATCCCTCATTTTGTACACTAGTTTCACAAACATCATTTTTACTGAATGTATTGGGGTGACATTGGTTAATAAAATTATATAGGTTTCAGGCATACAGTTCTGTAATACATCACCTGTATATTGTATTGTGTGTTCATCACCCCCTGTCAAGTCTCTCTCCAGCACCATTTACCCCCCACTTTACCTCTTCCACCTTCCCCCCACCCCCATTTTCCTCTGGTAGTCACCATGCTGTCGTCTGTGTCCATGAGGTGTTGTTTTTATTTTGCTTAATCCCTCACCTTCTTCACCTGGTGACAAACATCATTTCTCTTCATTGCACGTGGTCCCAGAAGCATGCATGAAGGAGCTGATAACAAGCAGAGACCCTGTGGGGAGTCCTATGATGTGTGTGATTGCTCCCTAATTCACCCCCCACGGAGCTGTGTGGTCTTGGCTGGACATTGTGCCTCTCCGGTCCTCCACTTCCCCGCAGGCAAGATGAGGGGGAGGAGCCAGGTGAGGTCCAAGGCCCGGGTCTAGCACACCCGGGCAGAACTTGGCATTCCCAAAGACAGCTAGGCTTGGCCAGAAGTGCCTGGGTGCAAGGTGAGCCCGTGCCAGAGCAGGCTCTGGCCCGGGATGATCAACGTGTGCCAGACAAACTTGGCAATATAATGAGTTGTGTTGGTTTTCTTTCTGTTTGCTTCCAGTCAGTTCCATGTACAGGTAACCATAACCAAGGTCTCTTTCTAGGTACGTATTTTCTGTTTGAGGATTCTTGTCCTTCACTGCCGGGTATCTCCGTCTTGCCCATATGCCTATCCCAACCCTAAGGGGGCTCCTTTGGGCCACCTGAGACAGGCAGGAGGCTTGGATGGGGAGGCAACACTGATCTGAGCTTCACTGCCATAGTCTATCCCACGGTCTGGCTTGAGGCGCCTGAGCAAAGTTTGGAGCTTCCATCCTCTCTCCTGCCCACAAAGTCGTCTTCTTCCAAACCTTGTTCTATAACCAGAGGCCTGGATCCTCTCTCTCATAGGATCTGCTTACACATGAAAGAATAAGCCAATACATATCACACTTCGAGAGTTTCAACAGACCTGCTGCAGTCGCAAACACCGTGGCATGTTATCTGCTTCCAGGGCATCACAGGCAGTGGCAGATGTCCGCCCTGGCGTAACAGGGGCCGCGTCTCCCCACTCTGGGACCTGCCATCTTCCCCACCGGCTCCTTTATGCCTGAGCCGAAGCTTCACAGCTTCAGTTTTGTTGTGACAGTGCCCCACGCTGGTACCAAGGCCGGTTTTAGTTAAGCTACAGGCTCAGCTGCTGTAACAAAAGCCAACAAATAAAAGCTTTAAACAAGATGGAATTTCTCTCCTGGGTAACAATTGATTCAGGGCTCACAAGGCAGCTTCACAATGTCAGGGTCAAGGCCTCCTCCAACTTTATTGCTCTGCTGTTGTGCACACACGTTTCCGTCTCATGCTCCAGCCGGCTCACCAGCAGCGGAACAGAGCAGGCAAATACAGGACAGTCCCTGGTCTTTTAAGGGCATGACCTGGAAGTTGTTTTCATAATTTCCTCTTGAATCTTATTGGCCAGAACACAATCACATGGGCACACCTTACAGCACAGGAGTATGGGAAATGTAGTCTTTGCCTGATGACCACGTACCCAGCTAAAATTCACCAATTCTATTACAAAAATGACGAAGAAAGAGAGGGAGAGAGAGAAATATTGGAGATAATCATCTACAACAAAGCCAGCCTTCCACAGATAGGGGAATGGAAGCTCAGGGAAATTAAATAAGTGGCACAAGATTGAACACCAATGTGATAGAACCAGACCTCAGACCAGGCAGCCTGAGTCCGGAGCCCAGGCACATCGCTGCAACACGGGTCTGCCTCCTCAACACAGGTGATGTTCCTGAAACGGCTCAGGTGTAATCGGGGTTCAGTAAAGTTTATTCTCCCTTCGCCCTGATCCTAGACAGCCAGGGACTAAAAAGCGGGCTGCCACTGCCATTGCCTAGACTGGTAGGTTTTGAAAAGTAAGTGCAGAGCATAATGATTTCTGGAACCTGCTGGGAGGATTAGCCAGGTAACATCACAGGTCTTTTAGTGTTTTGGGAAATTAGTATACAGTTGTGTTTCTTAAGGATGTTCCATGAAGCTCCCTTTTGCCTTAATTAGGGTTGTGTGGGGCCCAGGGGTCCTCGCTGATCTTGATGCCACCAAAGTCTGGCAGCCACGGGTTCAGAGTTCACAGAAAGCATGTGGCACATGGGTACTGTGGCGTGCTTACAGGTGACAGCCAGGTGGGATAAATACAGCTTCTGACTTGTGAACCAGATCAACCTGGGTTCAGACTCAAGCTCTGCTACTTGCTGGCCTTGTGAGTTTGACACATCACTGTGGCCTTAATACCCTCAGTTTTCCCATCTGTAAAATGGGGGCAAAAATGCCCACCTCATAGGATTGTTCATACAGCCAACAAATGTGTACTGAGCACCCACTGCATACAGAGCACTGCCCGAGGCATTAAACAGGACACCAAGCCCCCACTCTCATGGAGCTCACGTTTAGCGGGGAGACAGAAAGTGGGTGAGACAGAAAGTGGGCAAGACAGGTAGGAGAAATGTGCGGTGTGGCAGACGGTGGTAAGTGTGCAGAAAACAATGGAGCAGTGTAAGGCCTCTCTGCCCCTGACCCTCTCCCCACGGAAACCTGGGCTGGGCCGTGTGTAGGGGAGGGGGGGGGTAGTGGTATTCCCCACATCCAGACCTCTCACATTGGAGGTATGGTTTCAATGGAATTCTGCCAACACAAGCACAGGAAATGAGCAGGAGTGCCAGCTGTCATCATTTCGAGGTGCCGCCCACCCAACATCAGAGGGGTGATAGAGCTCCCATGATCTGGTGCAGCTTCCGTGGGGGTCCTGGGATGTGTCTCTCCACTTTGGCCTCTTGCAGCTCCAATGCATGGCAGACATGCCCCCCCATGCCAGGGGTGGGGAGGGCTGGGGAGGGGAGAGGGTTATCGGCTGTGCACCTGCGTGAGCACCTGCGTGCTGCCCTCTCGTGTGCATGTTGGTGTGTATACCTGTGTGTAAGGTGGGAAGTGAAGGACGAGCTTTCTCTTCCACTTCCTGGTTCACCTGTGTGTGTGCCTGGCTGCATGCAGGGGTCCAGTTCTTCCTATCTGTACACCTGTGTGTAGATGCACATATCTACACAAGGGTTTGTACATGCCTCCCCCTCTGGGTGTGCATCCACATTTGGGGGCACATGCATTTACGGTCCATGTTTATGTGCTCACACGGTGTTGCTAAGGCATGGCTTTGTGTGTTTGTGTGCCCATGTGCGTGTTCTGTGTGCATCATGCCTCTGATTCTGCAGGAATGCAGGAATGTTTATAGGCGCCCACCCCTCCCTGCCGAGCCCTCCCCCACCGGGCGTAAGTTCACATTGCTGGGCAGTAACTGTCTCAAACACTGCACACGTGGAGTCACTCCTGCCACACCTGTCTCATTGGTGGTTCAAAGGGCCCCCTGGCCTCCAGTTAGGCATGAGGCTGGGTGGGAACCTGAGGCAGGTAGACCCTTGGAGCAATTTATTTTCCTACTTGGGGAACCTCTGTGAGCATCGGGGTCAGGGCTGGTCCCCAGGGTGGCATCTCCACACTAAGGAGGGGAAGAAAAGGAGAGGAGACCTGGGAGTGAGACCAGGGACACAGGTGAGGAGGAAAGAGATAGAAGAAAGGGAAATAGGTAGAGAGAGAGGTAATCAAAAGAATAAAGAATGAGCCACACCTCCTCAAACTGACCAGTTAATGTTGAAAAATTTTACCCAAATTGTAACAGATGTTGCATATAACATCCATGCGATCATTCATTCGTGTTTCAACCAGAGCACTTTAATGTCTCTATGCCTGACAACCCTGCCCCCCCACTGCCCAGTCCTGCGTTTTTAGTTCTGCTTCCCTTGAGCCAGCAAACGCTGTCCCATCCCGGGACAGGCTGTTCGGTTTTGCTTCTGGGGTCTGCTTGTGACCCAGTGCAAGACAAGGAGCCCTGGCCTTTAATACTGACATCTAATTGGTTCCAGCCCTTTATCCAACATCCTATGGCAAGCCTGATGCTCTCCCCAAGTGTTCTGAGCACCGCTAGGGGAGCGGGTCATGTGATCACCTCCGGCTCAGAGCGCCTCTCCTGGCTGAACTCCCACACCTCCTCTCCTATGGGGCACTGGCACAGCTGCGGGACTCCGCCCCGTTCTCCTATGTCCTCCAAACCCTTCTTATTAAAGATGACCCCCTTCTCCGTGGTCATGTGCTCACAGGCTCACTCCACTGCCTTTCTCTCTCCTCCTCTGTCTGGGAGGTGGGTGTGCTGCACCGTTTCCAAGACGCCTCCCAGCTGTGACATTCTGCGGCGCCCGGTCCCAGACGATCCCGAACTTGTTGGCTCTGGGAAAAGAACACTGTCCACAGACTTGAAACAATTCACGTGTTGGTCGCATCCCACTCTTATTTATCTATGTGTTCCCTTTTATCCCCAGTGCCCACTCCATCTCCAGTTCCCACCCCATCCCTTCCCTCCTGCAGGCAAAACTTCTGGTGTGCTCGATGTGTATCGTTCCGTTTGTGCGTTTCTCTATGAAATGCATATCACTGTTTTGCATGTGTGCATTTTCAGTGTACTAAAAAAGACTAAGAAGCACAGAGGTAATAGCTACTACATATCGCAGCCCCACTGTGTGCCGGGGTCTTTACATCCTGCAGAGCTGCGATGCACAGGTAGCGCACTGCACGACTTCAGGGAGCACCGTCTACCTAGGGAGCAATGGGAGAGGCGCCCCCTGGCATTGCGCAGTGGGAGGACCACAATCCAAAGGGCTGGAATTGTTATAGGCAGGAGAAGTGAGCCTCAGAGAGGTTATGTGACCTTCCAAAAGTGCACAGCCAATGAACGGCAGAGCAGAGCTCCGAACTTGTCTGACTGTGGCATCTGAGTCCCTGAGGCCTTCAGACTCCTTCCCAGCCTGCTGCTGCCATGCCACACAGTTAATCAAACCAGCCTCCCCGCTGAGTTTGCCTCCCGTGAGGTGTGTCTGCAGGGGGCGGGCCCTGAGCCCCAAGTGGCTGCCACTCAGGCACTGTGTGCCCGGCGCGCATGCTCACGTGCACCCCTCCTCTCCCTGCTTATCAGCGTGCAGATAAGCGGGGGGATCCCACTGCCGTCACCCTGCCGCATCGCACACTGGGTCCCCATCCGCCCACAGGTGCATCACAGCGGAAGGCCTCAAAGAGGGCAAGTAATTCGAAGGAAGAAGCCCTTGAGAGAGCTCTCGGTTTTGTTCACAGCATTACGGCGGCTTCAGAGGAAGCCTTTATTGCAGACAGAAGAATATTATTTCAGCGCTATTCCCCTGGTCCATTACAGCAAAATAATAGAGCTTTAGTTTCTCTCGTATATTTGTCATGCTTAGCGCACATGTATTTCAAGTATATTTGACAGCATATAAAATTGAGGTGAAATATGGTAAAATCGGCCAATTCTTGTACATTTTAAATGTATTTCCTTTATTTGTTATACTCATTTTACATATCTACACAATCCATCTTTGGAACTGGAGAGGTGATAGTGATGAATCGATACTGAGGTTTTCCATGGTGAGAGACACGCGATGGGTGGGGAATTTGCATTTTGCCCAGCACTTCCCGGTTCTGGCTCCAGGGGGAAGTGGCCACTGTCCTTTATTTCCTGGGCGGTCACATCTCTCAGGGCAGGGAACCACAGTTGTAACTTTGAGGTCATGTCTCAAAACCCCTTCCCATCAGGGCGCGGGCTGGGTACCAGCTTTCTCTAATGATACTAAAAAGTTTTATTGGTTTGAGCTGGAAGTCTAAATAGGTGAAATTAATCTAATTTCTAAAGTTGCGATTCTTATCCTGGGACTTTAGTGGTCTCCCTAAAATTACGTGCCTAATTTGGAGCACTTATATTGTATATCCTTCTGTGGCTGAAAAGGTGGTTACACATCTATCTGGGAGTCTAAGTGGGCTCTGTCCCTTATCTGGTCCTTCCTGGTCCCACCTTTCCTCACCCTGGCAGGGAGTTGGCTGGTGGGTGGAGCCCAGAGCCAGAGAATCACCTACACAGACTCTTACCTGGATCTCTCCATCGGACCAGTTACTCTCCAGGAAAAGCCCTCTGGAGCGCTGGTGTGCATGAACTCACCCCGCTACCTGCCAGCAACCTCTCCTGTGGATGCCCACAAAGCCAGAGAGCTCAGGACCCTTGTTTGCACCTGACCAGGGGCTTTAGACAGCAGGGCCGGAGTGCTGTGTCAAACTCACAAGGCCGGCATGTGGCAGAGCTTGAGTCTGAACACCATGGTGTTCTTTCACGCAGACTCTCGAGAGTCAGCTTCTCAAATGTAGGCACACGAGGGGCCAGGCTCTGATCTTCACTCTGGCTGGGGACTACCCTTCATCCTTTAAAGGTTGGAAGGCAGCTTTGGACCCACCATCAGGACAGTGGCTGGAGCCTGCAAAGGGGCTGCCATATCTTTTCCCTCAGTGTTCATCCTGAATCTGGTTCCCTCTTAGGTCCATCCTCCGTGCTTACCTGCATCCAGCACTCGGGATGGACCACTGACTGCTTATTTGTCTACCTTCCCCTTCGCGGGCTGCAGCCGGGTTTCAATCATCTCCGCGATGTCTGCATCTGCCCTGACACACAGGAGATCTTAAGGAGATTGTTGGATGGAGGGATGGAGGGATGGATGGAGGGATGGATGGGTGAATGGACGGGATAAATTCTTCGTAAGCAGGTTTCTGCAGGTTTCAGCACATGGAAACTAGGCCTGTGAGATAGTCCTATTTTTTGAGTCACCCTCCTCAGCAAGGTGCCAGCCATAGGGAGACCGAATCAGCCAGGTCCCTCCCTCCATTAAGGATAAATGCCCCTTGCGGATACGAGGGGGGCTGATGCATCTATCTCCCCATGGCTCCAGTGCAGCCGCAGACCATCAGGGAGCCCATTAGGGAAGGCGAAGAGCTATTGATCCCTGATAACAGAGGCCTGGGATCCCGGGGCAGGCACTCCCTGGGGCCAGCAGAGGGGGAACGGAAGTAAAACCCTTCTTACTGTTCCCAGCCAGCATCCAGCTGGGCCCCAGAGGGCAGAAATGAGGTAGATCCTCAGGGTGGCTGAGCTGGAGGGGTTACCTCATGCAGCCTCCTCCTTTTGGAGATGAAAAAGCAGGTCCAGACAGAGCAGGTGGCTTACTCAAAGTTATGCTGTGATCAGTTAATTGCAAAAATGCCCCTACTTCTCCACCCATCCTTAGATCCATACCCTTTGCAAGGTGGCTGTGCAGCTCCAGCCGCCAGAAGAAGGAACCCGTTTTCCTCCCGCCTTGACTCTGGACTTGGCCCTGTGACCTGTTTGACCAATAGTGGCAGCTGTGCGGATATGCCGGTTCCAACCCTGTGTCTCAGAGTCTTATGCATTCTAGGTCTCTCTCTTGCTTTTCTGCCTCCGATAACAGTGCTCCTGAGCCGGCTTGCTGGAGGAATGAGCAGAGCCCAGCCCATCCAGTTGTCCCAGCCAGGCACACAGCCAAGATCAGCAAAGCCACCTAGCTGCCCTGCAGCTGACCAGGCCTATGGGTGTGGCGTACCCGGGACCACCGTTTCAGCAGAAGCACACAGCCAACCCGGAGCAAACATACATGTTTACAACAGTATGCCACTGAGGTCTTGGGGTCGTTTGTTATGCAGCATTCCTATGGCAATAGGGAACTGATACACTCATCTTCCACTCGTTCCCTCCTCGTTATTCTCACTGCCATACTGAAGCTCTCTCATTGGGACAATTGCCGCTACCCCATCTCCAATCTTCTCGCCTTTCTCAATCCCTCCTCCACCACAGAGGCCCCAGTTGGTGGCTCACGGCACCCAGATTTTTCTTTTTCACTGTTCATTTTTTTTCTTTCCTTTTTGCTCCCATTGTATTTTTTTTAATAGAGTTTAAACCAACATTTAAATATCAGAAGCCATCACTTAAAAATCCTTCTTTTGAAAAATCCGAAGACCCCGGGCCCTGCCTTCCCATGTGATCCCGGCCCTTGGAGCCCGAGACGCAGCTGCCCCTTTAGACCAGGATGTGTGCCGTCCCCGAGCGTTGACAACGGGCCTCGGCACTGACTCCCGTTTCATCTTCGGCTCTCAGTTTTCTTACTTTAGAGACATTTCTCTGTACATGTCTCTGTTGAAAGTTGGCAGACAAAAGATAGACCTTAAGGGCCTCGTGGTTCAAGGAAAACAAAGAGAGTGTGTTTCTTTGTGGAAGGGATGGGTATTTCTTTGTATTTAAAATGCAAACAATGGCCGGTGTTAAGGTTTCTCTCATTAACACCGGCCCCTGGAGGCATCTGGATGTTCCGCTCTGGGCTCCCGACCAACCTCCTTCAGACGGGTCCTACTTACCTTTCCAGGCTTCTCTTTCCAGCCCCCACACCTGTGCAGCCCAAATCCCAGGCCACCCTGATCGCCTGCTGTGCTCCTGCCCTCACAGCTTCACCCCGCCGGGCCCTCCCCTACTCAGGGGCTGATATGCAGACTGACATTTTCCTCTCAGATCTTACCTCCACCCAGAAACCTCCCCCACCCTACTCTGCTCAGTACTGTTCTCGCTTCCTCTTGCACCCGGCTCTGCCCAGCACAAGGTGCACCTTCATCGTAACTGTGCTGAAAACAGAGGCTCCAACCTAATACAACCTTCCCCGGCAGGGTGTGGCTGAGAGCTGGGGGGGGCAGGCAAAGCTGGCCCTGCTGGTGTGCATGTGTGTGTGTATGTGTGCACATGGATGTAGGCACAGAGGTGGGCAGTGCATCTCTGAGAGGCAGATGCTGCAAACCCTGCTTTATGCCGCTCGGAGGCTGAATGTGTTCAGGGCCCAGCTCCCAGCTCCTGCCCACTGCAAAAATCATCATGTTATAATTACAAGTTAATTAAAGCAGAAGAGATCAAAGCCACTTTAGACAGATTAATGATACAGAGAGTGCCAGAAATTTCACCGTTTTATGTATTAACTACATTGTCGTTTTTATTCCACTTTCCCCCCCGTCTTTTGTGTCAGCCAAAAAGCCTTTCATATCTTTTCTCTGCCCCCCTCAATGCATGAGGAATTTGAAGTCCCAACAGCTGTGCGGAGCTGTCTGTGGAGAAGGGGCCATTCAAAGGATATCAGAAAAATCAACGAGCCTTTTAGCTTCTGACTAGAATGAAGCTGCCACCCGCCTAACCCTCCTCTACCTAAAAGGGGGAAAAAAGACCTAAAAAACATCAGTCATTAAAATCAGGCCAAAGGTAAAAAAAGGAATTGGAAGCTGGACTCTCTGGCCCCCACCTCTCAGGGAGGCGGGAATGTTTGCATCTCAGGTTCACCGAGTCTTAGCACACTCCGGCTGCTGTAACAAAGTCCCATAGACTGGGGGCCTTATAAACGACATAGATTTATCGCCCAGGGCTCTGGAGGCTGGAAACCTGAGATCAGGATGCAGCATGGTTAGCATCACAGCAAGGGTCCTCTTCCAGGTCACAGACTGGTGACTTCTCATTCTGTCCTCACGTGGTAGGGAGCAGAGAGGGGAAGCAAGCTCATCCGTGACTCTTATAGGGGCACTAATCCCATTCACATGGTCTTCACCCTCATGACCTCATCTAATCCTAATTACCTCCCAAAGGCCACACCTCCTAATATCGCAGTCACATTGTAGGGCAGCATTTCAACATGTGAACTTGAGGGAATAAGACACAGTCCATAACAACCTCCCTTCTGAGAATGACAGACAAGCCATCAAAGTTTAGCCAGAGGATAAAGCATGACCCAGCTAACCCAGCAGAGAAATAAATAAATATCCCACACACTCATTTATTTATGGGGTATTTACTGAATGTTCCCCCTGTGCCAGGTGTTGGGTTAGGGCTGAGGGTTCAATGGTGAGTGAGTCGGACACCATGTCTGCCCTCCTAGTGTCTATGGTCTAGCTGGTGGGAACATACAATGTACAAGTACAGTGTTAAGGTAAAGCGTAGTGGAACCACTATGACCCCTCAAACCCACCTTTACCCCTTAAAGTAAAAGTTGATTTCTCTACTGCACAAAGATCAATCAGTGGGTGAGGGGGAAGCACCATATTCAGTGGAGGGCTCCCAAAGGGCCATCCAGGTGACACACAGAAGAGACAGAGAATATGGAGGACCACATGGGACATGTTTGTAAGCCAGGACTACACGTGGTGTACATCACCTTTACCCATCATTCCCTGGTCAGAACTCAGTCACCTGACCTACTAAGTTGCAAAGGGAGCTGGGAAATGTAGTCCAGCTGATGACCACATACTAATAAGTATGCTACCATATGGGAGGAGAGAAGAATCTTGGTTGAATACCCCACCTCTCTGCCATTGCATGTAGTCACAATAACACATATGTGGAAGGCTTAGTGGGAGAAGCTCAGGGGCCTGTGGATACACAAAAAAGGGGCCTATTTAGATGACTTTTCACTCTGTAATGATCCATCTGCACCCGACTAAGTGGATAATAATACAAGTTTTATTGTCTCCTAAAGTTGGTGGGTTGACTAGACTCAGCTTAACAGCACTCACTCAGGTCTCTCGTGCAATTGCAGTCACATGGCGCTGTGTCCACAATGTTTCTTCCCCCACATGTCTGGCACTTCACTTGCAGTGGAAAATCATCTAGGGGTTGGCCTCTCCCTCCCCAGGTACCAAATTGACCTTCCTCACAGCATTGTGGTCTCTGGGTAGTGAGAGTTTTTACATGGGAGCTGGCTTTCCCTGGCTCAGCACTCTTAGAAACCCAGGTCAACACTGCAAAGCCTTTTATGATCTGGCTTTTGAAGTTTCAGAGTGTTGTTTCATAACACTGTTATTTGTCAAGCAAGTGGCAAGGGCTAGCCCCGAATTAGATTCTTCTAGCTCTTAATGTTCTGTGATTCTTTCTCAGATAATAGCAAGACTTCATCCAGAAGATGAATCTGGCTGCAGCACACAGGGTAGGTTAGAAGAGAACGGGGAGACTGGAGACTTGTCTTATGGTGGTCTTTTTGTGCATTTTGAAGCTTCCCTTCACATCATCCCGTACGCCCTCCATCATCAGAGGAATGGGGGCAGGAGGAGTTGGCACCCTTGGCTTGATGGGTCACCCTGACATGTTCATCACTGTAGAGTGTCTCCACTAAGCCTGCTCCTAAAAGCTGAGACTGGCAGAGCTTTTCACACGTGGAAAGATTTTTGTGGTGGGAGGATCCAGCAGGTCTACCAGGGAGTGTGAAGACATCTGTTGAATACAATTTCCTCCCTCTTCAGTCAGAGTGGCAAGATGAGTCAGCACCATGGTCAGCTCCCGTTCTGTTCCTCTCTGTGGGCCTAGCCAGGTTGGGACACCCAGAACTATCGGCTGAATGGTAGGGATGGCGAAGTCCCTTTTTCAGGAGCTCTCAATCTAAGAAGGAAACTCAGATCCTGCTTTTTTGGGGGGTGGGGGGTGGTGAGGGGGCTGCTGTAACAGAAAGGAGCACACTAAGACTCTCCAGACTGGTGCTGTAGAGGGGAGACATACTTGCAAAAGTCATAAGAGATGAAGATAGAGGCAGGGGTGGGAGAGTGGTAAAAGGGAATTGATATTTATTCAACACCAAGCCAGGCACCAGATAGATAAGTCCTCATAGCCAGAATGTCGATATCATTATGCCTGTTTTATAGATAAGGACACAGAGGGTCAGAAAAGCTAAGCAGCTCCCTCACATCTTACAGCATGTTTTTGTGAGAACCAGGACCTGATCCAGATCCATTTGGATCCAAACTCCATGCCTTTTCTTTTTGCCAGTTCCTAAGAGCCTGAGAGGCCAGCCACCATCCTGGAGTATGACACTCAGCAGGGGCTCAGTAAATGTTAGATCACTGAACGAATGAACAAGAGAATGGTGAGTGAGTTGGGGGAATGTGCAAGCAAACCGGAAGGAGAGGCATCCCATGCTGTGCTCACATGCTGGATGCAGGGGAAGGTCAGGTGATCCTGATGCTCCGCCCCCTTAAGGGAGCTGACACAGGTCATGGGGTGAGCTGACCTTGGTTCACACTGCAGCATGTGAATCTCGTTACTCCTCCCCATCTGGCCCCACGAAGGCTCTGCCCGACTTGAGGGAAAGGAGTGGTTCCCCCTTGCCCGCAGGCTAAGGTTGGAGTGGAGGAATTAGCACGTTCTCTCTCCTCCACAGTTCAGTTTGCTCGGCAATGGCATAATAATGTCACCAGTGGCATCTTGGACAGGCCTGGACATGCCCCAATGCCTGATGGCAAATCTGAACCCAGGATCATGTTCTGACTTAGTCTGACATTGAGAAAAGGATACAAAGGATTCTTGAAGAAGGAAGGTAGAATGGGAGAGAGGGCTCTTCAATTACGCCCAAGGAAGATCTTCCCCGCAACAGGACCTGTCCAGGTTGGGATGGGTGGGGCAAACTCACTTGGGAGCAGACACCCATGGAAAAGTCAGGGAATGCGTAAGAGACCGTTTGGATGCAGATCTACTGGGAAATAGAGAAACCACCAGGAGCTGCTCGAATGTCAGAGCTGGAAGGGTCTTTAGAGAGAACACCTCTTAAATCAACTTCCCCTTTACAGATGGGAGTTCTGAGGCCCAGGGAAGGGCTCAAGAGACTGAGGTGACACATGGAGAGGCCACCTGGGTATTAGAATTCACTTGTCCTGCCTCCTGTCCCAAGCCAGACCCCAGATGATCATCCCCGCCAGGCCTCTTGGCTCTGATCTTTCCCCTCGGCTGTGGGATTTTCCCACAGACCAATATCATTTTCCTATATCATATCTCAGGAAACCACTTCCAATCTAGTCTTCTTCTGACCCAGTAAGTGAGCGAGTCCTTGAAGACAGTAGGCTCTAGCTCCCTTGAATCTACATTTTCCTAACCTTCAAGACATTTTGGACTCTGGAGCCCAAGGAACTATGTTCAAATCCTGCCTCCGCCATTTCCTAGCAGGATGACTTTGGGCAAATTGTCCTGTGACCCCTCTTTTCCACATATGAAATGAGGATAATACTATAGACTACGTCCTAAGAGGTGGGATAAAATAAGTTAATGCTCGTAAAGCATTCGAAAGAGTGTCTGGCATATAGTAAGTGCTCAGCTAATGTTAGCTACTGTTATCAGCACGGCCGGGGTCTGGGGAGGCTGGCTCCACAGAGACCTGACACTGGCTAGGACTGGAAAGCTCTCTAAAAGCACATTGGTCAGTGACCCTAGAAATTTAGGCTCTGGGTTCAGCTCTACCATATAAGGTTTGCTATGTCACCTTAGGTAAGTAACTCATGTGTCTCCAAGCCTCAGATTCCCCATCTGGAAAATGAAACAATTGTACTGGGGAGTCCCTAACTTGCACTCCCAGCTCTAAGATTTGGGGAGTCCATGGTTGTAATTCCTGGTACAAGGAGTAGAACTTAGCTCAACGGGTCTGTTTCACCTTTCTCCCCCAACACAAGAGCAAGTCTAAGTTCCGTTCTTGCAGTGTATTCTGTTTTCTTCTGGTCCATTCTAAGAGAGTTTCTGACAGATTCCAGAGCCAAGACCACCAGGTTGGGCCATCAGAGCTGAGCTGGATATCAAGACAGAAAACTTGTCTTTAGGTCCCTGGGCTGCTCACCACCCAACCATCACCTTCCCTTCAGGTCCCGCCATCCACAATCGGGTACCAGTCATCCTGGCCCCCAAGCCTGGAGGTGGCGGGCAGCCTGTCACAGAAGCAGGGCAGAAGCTCCCCTAAGTGATGGCTGGGGTGGCCCTGTGCCAGCTGCTTCCTTCACCTGAGTGGGAGTGGATCTGACAGCCTCGGAGGCAAGGAGGAGGGCTCTTCCCCTTCCCAGCTGGCCCCACAAGAGATCAAGAGACAGAGTGTCAGCGTGAGTTTGGCAAGTGCCACCAGATTGCCTCAGAAAAGGGACCTCGGGGAGCAAGGGGACTGACTGGGAAGTTTCACAACATCTTTTACTTACTCCTCCTCTCTGTGCTTACTTAGGCAACAGTCAACCGCAGGTGTGGGCAGCAGAAAAAGCACAAGCTGGACATGAGACAGGCCCAGGTATGTGTCCCACGCTGCCCCTTCCTCTGCTCTATGGCTTTGGGCAAGTCATGCCTGTCTTGGAGCCTTGCTTTCTTCCTCTTTGAAATGGGGGTCTTAATAGGACCCACTTTATGGGATATGGGGAAAGTCAAAGAGAGAGAACACAATAGCAGCTAACACATACACTCACAGTATGCTTTATTTAATCCCTACAACAACCTTGAGAAGTAGACACAGAGAGGTTAAGTGACTTCCTCAAGGAAACACAGCTAGTCAGAGCAGAGCCAGCATTCCAACCGAAGCAATCTGGCTTCAGATTCTACTCATACCCACTCCTTCTAGGGAAGGGTTTCCAGCACAGGCTCTGTAGGAACTTGACCAATATTCACCCCCCTTCCCCATGCTCTCACTGATGCCAGGGCCAGGCTGCGGGGGAGGGAGGCTGTGGTCAGTGGTGCTGCAGGAGAGAGAAGGACCGCAGATGCTTCTGGGAAGCTGCCTCCAGACTGGGCTTCAATGGTACCAAAGAAATACCAGCAGCAACTCAAAGGCTCCTCCAGCAGCCCGGGTCTTTCCTGGACTGAACTGCATGGGTCCTTTCAAAGTCCTCAAACAGAGTTCGAAGCTCCATGGCTCAGGGGGACATGTTGTTCTTCAAGTTCATCAGAATATAGATTTGCACCCTGACCATGTCACCAGGGTGGGAGGGTGGTGTTTGTTTCAAACCCCTCCAAGGCCTGGACCCTCCTAAACCACATCATCAACCACAATATCTTCTGCCCTGGACCCCAGCATCCTTTGCAGACCTAACCCCAAGCCCCTGGGTTTAATACAGGCCAGGCAGAGTAGCAGAGGACTGGCCACCAGCTGGCACTGAATGCCCAGAGGATGGATGCTGTATCCTCAGAGCATCCCCGACTTCCAGAAGGAATAGCAAGATGAGTCAGGATGCCTGCAATTCATTAGATTAAAACCAAGAACCAGAACCATGCCACCAAAGGACACTCTTTTCACTGTCCTCATGTGTCAACATGAGGGAGGGAACAAATGCATTTGTGGAGGGAGCTCAGGGCCCACAGCAGCCCAGGGTTCTGACTCGGCAGCTAGACTGTGTTTCCCGGGCCCCCGTCCAGTGGCTGTAAGGAAATACCACCAACCCAGTCAATGAACGGCCCCTTCCTTCCCTCGGCCTGTGCCCCTTTCCCTGGCCCGGCCTTCCACACTTCCGTCTCTACCTGCCGACTTCATTTGCCTTGCCAACCCCGCCCTTCTGTGGCTCTGCCCCCTCTCCATCTCATCTTCCTGTGCTTGGAATTCTCCACCCACCCTTTCAGACCCCTGCACCGCCCCAGCCTGAGCATCCCTCCTTCACTCACCTCTGTCCCTGAGGACACCCCTCTTTAGCCCATGCTTTTGGACACAGGTGAGATCAGCGAAAGTCAATGTCAAGGGCAGCTTGGTGGGGAAAGGAGAGAAGGGGGACATCAGGAGCACACAAGGGGTAGAGTCAGTGGCACTCCCAGCCAGTGCCAGCAGGTGTCCTAAAGACACAGGCCATGAGCAAACCCCTGTCAGTCCCCGAGGGCCTGGGAGAAGCCAACTGCACGGTCTGACCTGGGCTGGGCTGGGCTGGGGCAGGGGACGAGCGAGCGGGAAGGCTTTGATTCAGACAGCTCCAGTTCCAACTCGGGACCTGGCCATCTACTAGCTCTGTACCTTGGTCATCAGGATGACAATAGCTGACATTTATTGAGTACTTGTGCCAGGCACAGCCCAGCAATTCATTTTCTTGACACAACAAGCATAGACATTGATGCTAGTACTACTCCCATTTTACCGATGAGGAAACTGAGGCATGGAGCGATTAAGTGACCTGTCCGAAGTCACAGACCTGCTACCTGGCAGAAGAACCGTGGTATAAACTGAGACTGCACAGCTCAGCAGCACCTGTCCTTAACAAGTCCCCACCCCCAGTGCACCAGTCAGGGCCGGTGAGCCCAAGACAGGGCCGACTCCCCAGGCATGAAGCCAGCCCCCAGGCAGCTCTGCTGTTGGTGTCTTAAAATTTTCAGTAATTTTTTAAACAAGGGCCCTACATTTTTATCTGTACCAAGTTCTGAAAATTACATAGCCAATTCTGCCTCCAGACAACAAGACAGACAACTTTGTGAGGTGATTTGTGGTTTGGGGATAGCAATGTGTGCCCTATGCCCCGTGGCCCCGCCCGCCATGGCTGTGAACAGGGCAGCTGAGTCCCCCACGCACCCCCTCGGGGCGGGTGGTCTGGCTGACAAGCCAATGGCTGTGACAGCGATCCCTCCCGGTTTCCTTGTTAAGCTCCTCCCCCACACACAAGCTGACAGACCCACATGTGGATGAGCATATGCCCACACTCCGCACTTCATCATAGCTTTGCATCTTGTCACTCAGCTCCCCTAGCCGCGTGTCAGATGGGTGCCCGTGAGGAATCATCGCCACTCACAGCTTCCTGACGCCTCTCCATCTTGGAGACATCCCCACATGCTACTTCAGGCTCCCAGGGTTGGGGTGGGGTGGGGGGAGGTGGTACATGCAGGTCTGCTCAAGGTCACTCAGTCAGCAGGTGGAGAGCAGAAGTCAAGTTCAAGATTCTTATCCATTCTAGGCTCTCCAGGCATGCCCCTGCCACTCTGCCTACTTTGGTCCCCACTGGTCCCTTTGAGCAGCATCTGCCCATAAAGGCAGACACAGGTCACGTAGCCCTGCTGCCTCCAGAATCTTCCCCCAGGTCCTGGCACCTCTTGGATGCTGAGCCAACTCTGGGTTCAGGTGTCTCACTAAGAATGTGACAGGTGACAGCGGAGGGAGGCGGCGGGACTGGGTGCTCAGACCTACGTATTTATCTGCCTGGCTGGCCACCTGCCTGTCTGCCTTTTCTTGTGTCTTCTATTTATTTATCTGTTGGTCTAACTTTCTGTCTGTCTTTTCATTTATCTCTTGTCTTCCTGCGCGTCAGAGCTGCCCACAGCCTCCACGCTTTCGCCCGCCTTCCTGCGGAATCCAAGCGCACGCGCAGCCTCACTCACGGGCCTCTTCCCTCCTCCCGCAGCCGGTAAGACCCCGCCTGAGTCCTGAAGCTGGCACCGGCCCCGTGGTGATTGGGCACCACCCACTCTCACCCTCTGTCCACTCAGCAAATGTTTCCTGAGCACCTAACACGTGCCAAGCACCGTGATTAGGTCCTGATGTTGGGTCACAGGCAGCCAAGGTCCCTGAGAAAATGAGTTTCCTCCCTGGGCCAAATGTATAAGCCACTTGTCTTCTACACCTGAGAGAGCCAAGGCCCTGCCAGGCTGGTGCCTTGCCCCAGGTGACACAGCCAGTAAGGGGCACAGCTGCAGCGACCCAGCCAGATGCCTCCCAAGCTGGGCTGTCGTCTTTCCAAATCCATTGCTGATGGACAGCTTTGCCCGGAGAGGCCCCGCGGAGCCTGAGAGGGTGACGAGGAGGCAGGTCCGGGGCGGGGGCACGCGCCTCAGCTGCCGGGAGATCTGACTCTCCGAGGCCATGCACTCCATCAGCTAGGAATCCCTCCACTCAGCCGTGTAATTCTATAACATCGTATCACCCAGGCGCTGTGATGGGCACGCGATTACCGCGAGCAACACTCTCAGGAAGGAAGGGACAGGCAGCCCCCGACATCTCTCCCAGAGCCTGCACCAGACTGGGCTGCGGGCCCTGGGGAAGACGCTGTCAGAGCGGCGGGGACGGCAGGGGACAGAGAGATCTTCCACTGCACCCCTGTCCTGGCACAGGACCGGGCCCAGCTCCCCCTCAGGCAGAGCATGAGAAGGCTTTGCTGAAACCTGCTCTCAGGAAAGGCCCACCTGCTCTAGAGCGGAGGCCAGCAAACTTCTGTAAAGGCCAGGGAGTGACTATGTTTGGCTTGGAGATCACCCAGCGTCTGCTGCAATGGTTCAACTCTGCCCTGGTGACAGGAAAGCAGCCACAGGTGACAGGGAAAGGGCGGGTGTGGCTCTGCTCCAATCATTCTTTTTTTTTAATTTTTACTTATTTATTTTTAGAGAAAGGGGAAGGGAGGGAGAAAGAGAGGGAGAGAAACATCAGTGTGTGGTTGCCTCTTGCACGCCCTCCGCTGGGGACCTGGCCCACAACCCAGGCATGTGCCCTGACTGGGAATCGAACTGGTGACCCTTTGGCTCGCAGGCCGGCACTCAGTCCACTGAGCCACACTAGCCAGGGCTGCTCCAGTTATTCTTTACTCACAAAAATGGGCCTCTCAGCCTGTCGTTTGCTGACACTTAGTCTGGATTCCACCCTCAAAACAACAACAGTAATAATGATGACTGCTAATATTTACTGAGTACTTACCATGTACCAGTTCAGACTTGGTCATCATGACTTTAGGGAGTCGAGAATGTTAGTCTCTCAAATTTACAGTTGAGGAAACTGAGGCACAGAGATGTCCAGTAACTCACTTGCCCAGGAAGTGACAGCGCCATTCAGGAAGTCCTACTTTACATCCACCCATCCCAGAGCCCAGAAGCTATGTGTCATCTTTGACCCTCTGTTCTTCTTTCTCATGCCCTACATCTAATCCGCCAGCAAATTCTTTTGGCTCCACATTGAAAACATGTTCACAAATCTGTTGGCTACTCCACTCCCACCCCTACCCCCACCTCACAACGCTCCGTGTCGGAGCCTTTTCATCGTCCCCCTGGTTACTACCACTGCCCCCTCCCTCGCTCCCCTGCAGTCTGTTCTCCGTGCAGCAGCCTGAGGCTCCTTTACCAACGAGCCGCCACACCACGTAATTTAGGTATCCTGCCCCTCCTCTGCTCAACAGCTGGCAATGAGAATAAAAGCCAAGTCCTTCCTGTGCCAAAATAGCAATGGATCTACCTCTGTCCCCAACCTTCTCTCCCACATCTCTCCAGCCACAGTTTCTGGAACACACCAGCACCCCCCGCCCCAAGGCCTTTACACTGGCTGCTCCCTCTTTCTGGCATGTCCTCCCCAGACACACACAAGGCTGCCTCCCTCACCTCCTGCCAGTCTTTGCTCAAATCTCAGCTCCCCAATGGGGCCCTTCCTCACCTCCCCCCATAATTCCACACCTTGCCCTCATGCACCTCGCTCCTGCTCCACCTTACTCAGCTCTACTTTTTCCTCCTCCCATATCGCCTATTACCTTTACCACACAATATAATCTAGCAACGTACTGTGTTTATTTAATTGCCCGTCTTGCCGCCCTGGACTCTCACTCCGGGAGGTGAGGTGTTGTTTGTTGCATCCTGGGCATGCCCCTGCCCCTCCAGCAGCACCAGCCCCTGCAAGGTGCCAGGTGGTATTTGCTGAACGGAGGCATGAACCCAGCCTAAGCCTTCCTTACCCGGAGCTTGCGCTTTCCTTGGGCTCAGAGTGGAGGTGGAAAGCTGAAGGGACGCCACATCAAGGAAATCACACTTTCTTCTTGTTCCCCTAGGAAACGTCCCCACTAAAATGTAGGTGCCAGCATCTGAACAGGAATTTTTGCACTAGCTGGTCCTGGGTGAGCTGGAAATAAGACCATATTGTCTTTTTTTTTTTTTTGAGCACACAGAAGATATGACGAGCCCTTGAAGAAGAGTCACCGACCTCCCTTGTCCTGCTCCCGGGACAAGCAGAGAGGACAGAGCCCCGCTCCCCATGCACCGAAGAAAACCAAAGAAATCCAAGTGGCATCTGAGGACCAGCAAAAAGGGACTCTCTCTGAGGACATTGGGCTGATGAAGTGGGCAGCTGGTGGAGCTTGGTTAGAGCCACGCTGGCCAGCTGCGCCTGGCCACCAGGACCAGGGTCAGGGAGAGGAAAAAGCATAGAATTCCTTGAACGGGTCCCATTTTGGTCCAAGGCTGACGTGGATCCCAGCACTGGGCGTGTTTGGAGTGGCAAGCTCATTTAAACTCTCACTTCTTATCCCCCAAGATATATATACCTCTGGCCACCGCCTTCTGGCCCAGGTCCTGCTAATGAGCCACTGGGTTGACTTGAACAAATTGCCTCACTTTTTGGGGCTTCAATTTCCTGAGCTCTAAAGTGTTCTTTAGGGCCCCATCTAGCTAGGTCAGTCTCTGGTTCTGGGATTCCACACCTAATCCATCACAACAGCCTGGGTCAGATTTTAACTGAAGCAGGTAAAAAAAAAAAAAAAAAGAAAGAAAGAAAAAAAGAAAAAAGAGGGAGAAAATCCTCTATAATAAAGCCTGGCTACAGAGGCAGGGAGCTGAATTTGGACTCCAGGCACACCCCTTGCCCTTTGTACAACCTTCCCCCTCAGCTTCCCTTTCCACATCTGTGAAAAGGGGTAAGGATTCCTTCATCCTCAGGCTGTTGAAATTACGTGGGATGCTGTCCATCAAGCGCTGAGGGCAGCTACTCTTACTACCCAGAGACAGAGGGACTCAGTAGAGAAGGGGTGTGGCTCTGGGGCTTAAAAGAAAGAGGCAGTGACCTTGGACTTCAGCCTGGGGACAGAATGCCATTACACAGGGCCCTGCAGCTCTGGAGAGACACAAATCTCACTTTGGGGGATATCAGGAAGTATTCCATTTGGAAACTAAAACAGGCAGTATGTTACTCTAAGGCATGGTGGCTGCAATGTTTTATGTTGTCAACTAAGTTAGGGTAGAATTACATTTCCCAGCATTCCCTTCTCTGCAGTTCTGGGAATGAACCCTGAGAATGTTGATCAGAGCGGGGGGGGGGGGGTGGAATACAGTGTCAGATCAGGCCAAACTCACTGACAGGAGATTCCGGATTCAAGGCATTAGCACACGCAGCTGGGGCCAGCTCCAGCCGTGTGCTTGGTCGATTGACTAAAAACCTGGATCCAAAGGTGGCTTACACTGAATGAAGCCCTGATGCCAAGCGCTTCCCTGGTCGACTGCAGAAGAAGGTATCCAAATGCTTAAGAATACTGGGATGCTGAAGTGGATTTATCATGCCCCTCTACCCCCAACAGGTGCAGGCTGCCGCGCCACGCAAGCTGCTCTGCCAGTTGGGCTGTGTGACCCGGAAGATTTGATGATGTTTGGAGGGCCCGAGACAGACAGAGATGCTGCATGGACACTTAGGCAGACCCATGGGTGAATCATGGCACAGGCTATTAAGATTCTGGGGGAAAGCTATGCCGCCCTCTGAAAACAATTATTCTCCTTCTGAGAAACAGCTCGTGCATGGCTACTGAACCTTTTAGAAGCTGAAAGCTGGATCACAGGCCACCAAGTTACTCCGCCTTCCGAGCTTCCCATCCTGAACTGAGTGTTGTCTGAGCAAGCAAAGCGTACAATTGGATATTCGCAGCAGCGATTTTATCGTAAAATGGAAGTGGCACATAAAACATCAGCTCGAGCAGGTTTGGAAGACACAAGCCAGTCCTCGGCAAACACTCCAAATGCTACATTACTTCCTCTGTCTCAGCCCACACCTACAGCCTCACATTGGATTCCCTGGCAAGTTGCCTGAGGACTATGGATGGCTCTGGAATGATTCAAAAGGGGCAGCTGCAGCCGTCCACCCCACTCTTCGGGACGGCAGTGAAGGAAAATCTTCCCGGTGGCGGTGCTTTGAGCAGTGAGCGTGATTGTTTATTTAGCCTGGAAGGAGAGACGGCCACAGGTATGAATCTACATCGATTCATGGGCTGTGGCTAATGGTTTGGCTGACCAGTAGAACACTCAGAAGGAACGCAACTGAGAGATTGGTGAAATGAGGTCTCAAGAAGGATGCGGCTAGAGCTGTCTGAGTTGGCAGGTCATGTGTGTGTGAACTGTGGGAACGCTCACCCAAGAGCGACTTCAGCAGAGGAGGGTCTCAGTAATCAGATGGGCAGAAGGGTCCATTTGCAGATTTCGGTCCATCCTTTGCCAAAACTCGTCTTTACTCAGTGGGCTCCTGAACAAAATGGCTGTGGTGGAAAGGATGGAGGTTCTGCATGAATTCAGCAAATCGGACTTCCGCTCATTAAGGCTGATCTGGCTACAGTCACGGCTCAGTGCCCAAGTACCAACTGCAGAGCCCAATAGTGAACCCCCAATATGGCACCATGATTTGCTCTCGTTCACTCGGCCAGACCTTTATTTACCCTGGGTATGGAGTTGCCTTCCCTGCCCACAGTTCTCCTGCCAAAGCCACCATCTGTGGACTTCCAGATGCCTTCATCACCATCACGGCACCCCACGCAGTTTTGCTTCTGACCACATCAATAGTTTACAGCAAGGGAAGTGTGGCGATGGGCCCACGTTCCGTTAACTCGCTGGTATTCCCATGCTCTCCATCACCCTGAAGCACCTGGTCTGACAGAATGGTGCGATATCCTCTTAAAGGCTGTTAGGGCACCAGCCTTGTGACAACACCTTGCGGGGCTGGGGTAATATCCTCCAGGAAGCAGCCCATGCACTGAAACCAGCAACCAGTATGTGGCGCTGTTCATCCCGTAGATCAGATTCCCAGGTGTAGGAATCCAGGGGTAGACATTTTGCTCTGTGTCTCTGTGACTCTAGGTTCTGTTGGGCTAGAGGTCTTAGCTTCCAAAGGAGGAATGCTCCCGCCAGGAAACATAACAACAATGGTCCATTAAACTGGAGTTGAGACTGCTATTCGGCCGCTTGGGGCTCCCCATGCCAATGAATTGATAGGCATAGCAATAGGTCTCCATACCGGCTAAAGTGATGAGTCCTGAACTTCAAAGGGAAACTGGTCACTGCTACACAGCAGATAAACAGGAAGACGCCCTGAATTCAAGAGACCCACCCCCCTGAGGCTTCGCTCAGTATTCTCATGGCCTGGTATAAAAGCCAATCAAAAACATGACCCATTATAGGTAAGACACTGATGATACAGGCCCTCAAAGAATGAAGGTGACTCCCCCAGTCAGGCAAGGGACTGTGATAGACCAAGGTTCTTGCTAAGGGCAGAGAGAAAGCAAAATGGGTGGCAGAGGAAGGAAATTATGAATACCAGCTACAATCACGTACATGACCAGTTGAAGAAATGAGGATAATAGATTTGAGTATTTCTCCCTTATTTTGTATGAAAATATTTGTGTGTATGTTAATCAATTCTTCCCCCCTCTCTCATTCCCCTACCATCTAACATCTAACACAAGATTTGTTAACAACGGCTAATTTATCATCAACTATTTAAGTGATAGGGTGCCTAAGGAGGAGTTTGACCCAGCTAGGAAAGGTCCGACATCACCCAAGGATGGATACAGAGACTTGTACCCTCTTTTGGGAAGAAGGTTTGTGTGTTCCCAGTGGCACCAGGGATTGCTGCATTAACTATGATTTTGCTATGAGCTTCATTTGGAACTTAGAAGAAGGATGTAGCTATGCCAAGTTGACATGGGTAATCTTCGGTGGTTTTCTACTGAGTCAACTAAGCTAGGACTACATTTCCCAGAGTTCCTTTCCCTTCCCATCTCTGAGTTTGATTGGCAGTTGAGAAATTGGCTTGGGATTTGGAAGGCAGAAGTGAAGTGGAGCAGCAGCCCTGTCTACACTCAGAAGGTCAGCGTAGGTTCAGGGACAGTGGTTGCTCTTGCAACGTGGCTGCCCGTGTTGAGCTGGGGTGGCACCAGGGCCTGCAGCAACCCCAGCGCCTGCCCCACCTCCTCCAGCATCTCCAGATCCCAGGCTACAGGCTCTGCAGCCCCAGGGCGAAGCATGCCACTGTTTCTGCAGGTCGGAAGCTCAACGATGGTGTCGACGATGGTGGGAGACACACATGAGCTCCTGCTTGTCACTTGTGCTCGGGCGCTCCCTGGGTCTTGCAGGGGTCACTGTCTTCCCCACGGTGGCATAGCTGTCTTTCTTTCCCAGCTGCCTGCCCACTGACTGCAGGATCAGCACCAGGTGCCAACTCTTCAACCAGTCCCCACAGTCGCATAAGGTCAAATTCCTACAACAAATCCTTTGTTCTTTAGCACCCCTGTGTTCTGCTTCATTGACCAAACCTAACTGAGATCGTGTCTTGGGCTGGGTCCCCTACAAGCAGGGCCTGAGATGGGAATCCCCAGGCCAGTGATTTATTGAGGAAGACTTCTCAGGAGAAGCCTGGGACTGAGTGAAGTAGGATGGGGGCAGGGGAAGAAGCAGAACAAAGATGTGGGTTCATCCGAAATCTGGCCTCAGCCGAACCCCACAGGGAGCTCTGGAGCCTAAGCAATGCCACTTTGAAGGGGGTTGGCATCGTGTGCCCTTTATCAGTCAGTTAGTTCCTGGGGCCCCCCCTGGGGCGGGGTGTCATTTTCCAGGCCTTCCCTGATGAAAGAAATGATTCCTGGGGGCCAAGGACGGTGCTCACGCAAAGAGGGCAGCTGTGAGCTGTCAGCAGTCAACACTCACAGCAGCTGGACAAGGGTCTGAGGTCTGGTAAAGAGGATCTGGGGAGAAGGGGCGCACCAGCAGCATCTCCTGCACGTGCATTTTCATATTAGAAGACCCAGGTTCAAATCCCAACTCCACCACTTAATGGCTCTGTGGTCTTGCGCACATTTCCCCAATTCCCTACACCTCAGTTTTCTCATCAGTCTTATGGGGGTCATCGCAGTGCATAACATCTGTAAAGGCGCTTTGACAGTGCTGGGCACATCACAGACATTCAGTGACTGTCACTGTTACTTAAACGTGGAATCAAAAGCAAAACAAGTGAACAAACAAAGCAAAACAGAAACAGACTCATAGACGGAGGAAACCAAACCGGTGTTTGCCAGAGGGGAGGGGTGTGGCAATATGAGCAAACAAGGTAAAGAAGATTAAGAAGTAGAAACGGGCCCGGCTGGTGTAGCTCAGTGGATTGAGCGCGGGCTGGGAACCAGAGGGTCCCGGTTCGATTCCCAGTCGGGGCACATGCCTGGGTTGTGGGCCAGGTCCCCGGTGAGGACCATGTGAGAGGCAACCATACATTGCTCTTTCTCTCTCCCTTCTCCTCTCTCTGAAAATAAATAAGTAAAATCTTTAAAATAAAATTAACTGCATCGCTGATAGTGGAATGGATATTTATTCAAAAAAAAAAAGAAGTAGAAACGTACAGCTATAAAATAATTAAGTCACGGGGATGTAATGTACAGCATGGGGAATATTGTCACTTTGTTTGCTGGCAGATGGCTACTAGGCTTGTGGCGGTCACTTCCTAAGATGCATACATGTCCAATCACTATGTTGGACACCTGAAACTAATGTAGTGTTGCATGTCAACTATAATGAAAACTAGTAATAAATATAATAATAATAGCTTAAAGAGTAGCAGTTAGAAACCTGGGTTCTCAATCCTGGACCTGCAACCTACTGGTCTGTTTCCTCAAATGTAAAACGGGAAGAACTGGGGAATAACATTTGTGTTTCCTGCCATGGAGGAAGTATCAGGCTCTTTGATAGGCAGGATAATGCCCACCCCCAAAGATGTCCACATCCTAATTCCTGTAACCAGTGTAGGTGTCCCCTTACATGGCAAAAGGGACTTTGCAGATCCTGAGATGGGAAGATTATCCTGGATTGTCCAGGTGACCCAATGTCATCACAAGGGAGATAAGATCAGATTCCGTAGTGACTCTGTGATGACAAAATCAAGAGGCTGAAATGATGGGAGGACGGGGTCATGAGACAAGAAGGCAGGTGGCTTCCAGAAGCTAAAAAAAAAAAGGCAAAGAAGCACATTCTTCCTCAGAGCCTCCAGAAGGACCCAGCCCTGCTGGCATCTTGGCGTTGGCCCGGAGAGACTGCTCTCAGACCTCTGATCGCCAGAACTGTGGGAGGATTAATGTGTGTCATTTCAGCCACTAAGTTTGTGGACATTTATCACAGCAGCAATCAGAGGCTGACACAGGGTCCGAAAAGATGAGGTGTCTGGGTGTTGTGACCTCCAGGCCCATCCATCACTGCAGCCTTGGCCCTGGGGTCCTTGGGTCAGGTCATGAGAACTAAGGACACAGGCTGGCAGGGTCTTGGGAGATTTCACTGGCACGTGCCAAACCAGGGGACTTAGGCAATGCCTAAACCACGGCTGAGCCAGGAAGCAGGCTTTCACAAAGGGTATGTGGGCTCCAAAATGACACCAGCTTGCCAAGTTCCTTCTCGCCACTGCCACCATTGCCGTCTCCCCCTCCACGCGCCGCTGGAGCTGCCCACACCCACGTGACGCACTCGGGGAGCAGGGAGGGGAGGACGCATCTACCTCGCTCCTTCTCTCATTGCCTCTTCTCATTGCTTAATATCTCAGTAAGTCCACACCAAGCTCCCCTGTGCCCTGATTTCAGACTATGGAGGTCCTAGCTCTAGATTAAATACAGCAAAGGGGACCAAGGGGACAGGCCTTGCCCACTCAGACTCTGCCTTCCTGGAGGTGGTGACCAGGTGCTTTATGTGGAGGCATTTGATTAACAAAGGAAACGAAATTCCATTAGCTGTGTAACAACGAGGACAATGAAGGAGTCCTTAGATATTACCCAACCGTAACAATTCACTGTACGGGCGAAAACACTGAGACGCAGACACGGGAAAAGTCGTCTCCCGACGATCAGCCCAGGGCCTGTGCAGTCAGCTCGCCCAGGTTCTATTTCTGGCTCTGCCGGTTATTAAGGTGTAATCTTGGGTAAATTACCATAATCTTTCTGCATCTATTTCCTCAATATAAACAGGGAAAATAATAGTTCCTGCTGTATAGTGTTGCTTGGAACAGTAACTGGCAGGTACCCAATAATCAGTAGCTGCTATGATTATGATAATTCCACAAATAGTTATTATTACTATAATTTCCCAAATTCCACTCTCTCCTAGGTACTGAGGAAATCGTTCCTGGCCCAAAGAGCTCCCATGGCACAGAGGAGACAGACAAAAATGAGCAAATTCACAATGTGCAACATTCGTCCATAGAAGGAGTTACTGGGGCAGAGGGTGAGTAATTTTGCCCCAAAGGGGAAGGAAAAAAAGACTATACAGACTTCCCAAAGAAGGTACAATCTGAACGTAGTTCCAAATAGTCTGTAGAAGGTTTTCCAGTTGGCCAAGCGGGTGAAAGAGATTCCTGCAGGGGAAGAGTGTGTGCAAAGGCCCTGAGGTCTGAAAAGAGAGCTCAGAGCGTGTCTGACAAGTGCAAGCAATTCCAGCTCCCTGGATGGCCTGTCAGATAGTAACAGGAGAGGAGGGCAGGGGTCAGATGTTGGAGAGCCCAATGCCAGGTGAGGGGCTTGAATCCTCCTATTGGCCTGTAACCTTGACCTTTCCCTCCTCAGTTAAAAGCACTAAAGGAAGGTGGAAGGAAATATTGCCTGCAGGGTGCTGGACGCTGGCATGTATTTATATACTGTGAAGTTTCCAGCTTTCTCTTAAATCCTATAAATTAGTATCTTCTTCAGTATTATAGCCATGTTCATTCACTTGTTTAACAAATGCTTATTGAAGTCTACTGAGCAGCACTAGAATACCAGTGAGTATAACCAAGATTCTTGCCCTTGTGGATATTTTATTCTAGTGGCAAGGAGAAGCGGTGGTACAGAAAGACAATGAATAATAATGATGACAGATAATAGATAGGTAAGTGGATCATTATGTGAGTGTGTTGAACGGCGATAAACGCTTTGGAAAACAGGAAAATCAGAGCGGGATAAGGTAGGGTGTCATTAAATGAATTAACAAAGTAATTAAGAAATTAAGATGGATGGATGGAGGGATGGAAGTTCAGAAGAAAGGATAGAAGAGGTGAGAAGCCTGGCGAGATGGCGGGGAGCCATGGGAAGGGTTTAGGTGAGGGAATGACAATACTCACTTCTGCCTGCCCGCCTCCCATGCAGTTTCCACTCAGAAGGCAGCAGGGTTCTGTTCTGTACACTCAGGGTCATGGAAAGGTGAAGCCAGCCAGAGCAAGCTTCCCAGATCCTCCCTGGTCCCCAAGCAGCGCATCAGCTTGTTCCCCACACTTCAAATGCAGCTGAGTTTCCAAATGCACCGTTGATATACATACCTTCTGGGCACACAGCAATGAATGGATTGCTCGGTTAAATTGCAGCAAAGGGAGGGAGCTCAAAAACGGGAGGTGGGATGAACGGCTGGGGGCTGCGGCCCTTGCTCACAACCGAATTCCAGTCTCCGGAAAGAGGAGACTGATACTTTGGGAAATGAGTGTATGGTCATCATTCCCTCTGTGAGCAGAAGGCTTCCCCCAGACACACGGCCACCTGTAACCCAGCGCTGTAGGGAGAGGAGGCCGGAGACCGAGCTTCCGGCTGCCCCTCAGGGCCCGTCACCTCTCCACTCTGGGCCTCAGCTTCCTCATCACCAACATGTGAAGGCCATGCCCCGGGCCTTCTCTCCTGATCAAGGAAACAAACGGATGGAGGAGTTATGAAATCTGTTTTGAAAAGAAAAACAGAGGATGAGTGCAGGGGTATTCAAGAAAACTAAGCGTTTCCCATTTTCCAAAGCAGGTGGCACTGCAGTGATCAAGACCAGAACCACTCAAAGCTGGGTTCAGATCCTGATCCTGCTTCTTTCAAACTATGATTTGGGACCAGCCGTTTTATCTCACTGTGCCTTGACTTTCTCATCTGTAAAATGAGGGCTGTCGCGCCTCCCTCATAGGCTGATTGGGAGAATTAAAAGAGCGACTGCATTTTGGTGCCCTGCACACGAGAAGTGCTTTACAGACATAGCTCTAATGACTGTGGTCATTGCCCTGTACCCAGCCTCCTGCCCAGGACCCCGCAATTTAGAACGAGGTCCCCCAGCCTGGTGCATGCCGCATCTCCAGATACTGGGTGGTGGGTGCGGATGTGTGGGCAGGGGTCCATGTAGCACAAAATCCGGGAAGAGACACTGCAGCCCTCACCTTCTCGGGGCTCTTTCAGCCCGTGTCTGGGTGAGGAAACAGGAGACAGCGGCAGGTGGCTCTGGTTCCCGCTGGGGCTGTGGCCACTTCCCCTCAAAGCCGGAGAGGGAGGGGCTGATGGCGCTGCCCATAAAGGCTCGGCAGCTCAGACGTCTTTCGGCAGCAGGCCAAGCACCCCGGACTCAGAGGTGACACTTCCTGACTGAGCGCAGACCCTCAGCTCCCTGTGCGCACGCCTGTCACATCCCATGATGTTCAACCACAGGCCGACGCTGCTCTGGGCACCGCAGCCCCAACCGCGGGCTCCAGGCCCGGTGCCCAGGGACCCGCGACGCTTTGCAGCCGGTGGAACAGCTGGTGTGAGAGATGGCACCGGCGCCACGGCCCTACCTCAGGGCTGTTTTTCTTTGTGAGTGCAATGAGGTGCAAGTTTCAGGATACTGCAGGCAGAGACCAAAACAGTGCCCCCCCCTCTCCTCTTATTCCCGCCACCACACTGAAATCTGACTGCGGTGCAGACACGGCTCCTCCCCTCGGCCTGGCGGCACACAAACGCTGTGAAGAGCAATAATAACCGTTTTCATTTACTTCGAGTCTGCTAGGAGCCGGGCACTGCTCCAAGTGCTTTACCTGCGCCAATGTACTTAATCCTCCTAAGAGCCTGTTAGGTTCCAGGCCCCAGAGCCGGGGCTCCCACTGGTCCAAGCGGGACTCCCCACAGGTTTAGTCTGACTCCGTGTACTGCCCTCCTGGGGGCAGAGATGGCGGGGCCAGAATGACCGGAAGTCCCAGCTCTTCGAACTCAGTGGTCTCTCCCGGTGACAAGTTTCACCACATTCTCCATGGACACGTTTTTGAAAACCCCCAAAGTGACTTCCAGACAAGAAGAAACTTCTCCTGCAGCGGAGACATCGTCCGTCTTCCGGAAGGAGCGCCTGTTGCTTTGGGGCCACTCGGCTGAAAGCAGGGTCAGTAGTGAGAACACAGAATGTCTTCTCTTCCTTAAGAGCATCTCATGTTGGTGTTTGGGGATCTCAGGCCCATTAAACAGTTTCTGAGGGTGCCTGCCTATCCTCCCCCCTCCACCCCAGCACTCTCAGCTGAGGAGCCTTGGAGTCGTGCTGGGAGGGCAGCTGTGGGGTGAAAGTGGGGGCAGTGCGACACAGAGAAGCGGGGCCCTGCCTTCCCGGGAGGGCTGCCCCACTCTGCAGGCTGGATCACCTTGCTCTGCGTGACTGAGGCCAGTGTGAGCCTTCTCCGAGCCGCAGGTATCCCCTTTGAAAAATGACGCTAATGCGCAATTGCTACTGTCCCTCCCAGGTCATGGGCTGTGGAGAGGACCACATGAGACAGCGCTTGTAGAAATGGCCGGGAGACCTTAACGTAGAGATGGTGGAGACAATGGCAGTGTTGGTGGGGGGCAGGGGCCTGGCGCTCTGAGCCCTTAACCAGAGGCTGGCAGTGTTGGATCAGCATGATGCGCAGTCCTAGACAAGTCACCAAACCTCTCTGGGCTTTGATGTCCCCTCCTGTCAAATGGCAACAGTGAAAGACACACTGAGATCAGATGTGTGGAAGGACTCTGAGCCCCTGGTTACCAGGATTTCCCTCCACTCAACACCCGTTTGAAAAGAGCGCAATTCTGGCCATTCCCGGAGGGAGAGCCGCACCCAGGAGAGGAAGCCGGCCAGCGCAGCAGAGGGAGGTGAACTCAGATCCTCTCTGTGCTCATACTCCCAACAGCAAACCGAAAGCCTTGACTTTCAGATAGAGCAAGAAAATACACATCAATGGCTTCATGGCCAGCACGCCAAACGATAAAGATTACAACAACAATAAGAACCAGTGCATACCGAAAAGTTGCCCATGTCCAGGGTGTAAAGCAGACTGACCTCAGTACCAACAGTCCAGTAGTCCAGTTGTCCCGTGCAGGTGGCGCTAACCCACTACCATCAACGTTGTCCCCTCCCCCTCGTCATCCCGGCAGGCCCAAGGTCGCCAGGCCCCCAAACGTGGCTGGATCTGCTTTGGGAGCTGCCTTCCGAGCTAATTCTGAGTCCCATGAGGACACTCATCTCACTCTCGGACCTCACACTGGCCGAAATGGTTCACAAGATCCATCACTGGGATGATGCCACTGGAGATCCCTTTGAGACAGGGAGGACGCAGGTCAGACCCCGGAGTGTGCCTCCCAGTCGGAATAGCTGGGGCAGGGCCAACCCCTGAGCAAGGCCCTGGTATCCCGTTCTCAGAAGCTTCTCTCTTGTTTTCAGCCCCTCTGGCATGGTGTCTGCACCTGACCACTCTGCTCTAGAAGCATCGCTCCCTGGGAAGCCTTCATCACATCCCAGAGCCTGAAGACACTGTTTAGTTCAACGCATGTCAGGTTGGCACTTCTGCCCTGTGAAGGGGCATCTCCAGGTCTGTGTCCTGTCTCCATCCCCAGTACTTGGTATGATGCCTGCATGCAGCTGGTGCTCAATTAGTGCCTCTGGTTTGCTGGAGACTCTCAGGGGTTGCAGTGGCCTATCAGTAGAGGGTTGGCAGTGGGTGGAGGGAAGAGCCACCCACCAAGAACTTTGCACTGTAATCCCATTGTAATCCTCCTGCCAGCCCTGCCTGTGGAGTTTAATTAGCTCTGTTTTAAAAAAGGTGAAACAGAGGCACCAAAATCCTCACCCACCCCTTCACGATAGACATGGGAACCACTGGCCAAAGCGGTGGCCTCTTCTTTCTGGAGTCACTTTGGATAGAATGTCCAAATGCATCCCCTGAGAACAGCCTTTACTGCTGGCTTCAGTCTCATCTGAGGCAGGGGCGGACCCAGATAAGTAAGAATAGCCGCCACCTAGCAAGCGCTGACTACATGGTAAGCACTGTTCTGAATGCTTCAGACATACTAGCACCTTCGATCCCTCAAAGAGGGGAGGTATCACCCCATTTTACAGTCAAGGAAATTGAGGCACAGAGAGTTAAGCCCTTGCTTGAGTTGTTAGAGCCAGGAAACAGCAAGGCCAAGGAGGATAGGATACAAGACCACAGGCCTTAACCACCGTGCCGTACCGCCTGCCCACTGGCTCACCATAGCCTTCCTTTCCACAGAGGCCCAGAGAAGCCAAGTAACCAGCCTGATGTCACACAGCAAGGCTGAGGCCCACCTGGCTTTAGACTAGAGGTCCCTGGTCCCACCTACCTTGGGAATAAGAAAGAAATAGGTAGGATGCAGCCACGCCAGGCACAGTGCCTGGCACTTTCTTTACATGGATCTCATTTCATCCTGACAACAGTCTTATGCAGTAGACCACATGACCCCTGCGACATGGGGGAGAAAACAGAGAGGCGAAGACACCTGCTCCCGGCGACTCAGCGGCTGGGTCTCCAGCTGCCGCGGCTAGCCCTAACCTTTGCTGACAGGCAGGATCTCCCCGTCCGGGAGGAATAAATGGGCCCTCTGTCCCTGCCCTCCTCCTTGCTGCTTGGCTTCTTAATGCTAATTTATGGGCAGCAAGCAGAGTCTGAGATGATGAAGGCGAGATATTAAGAGAAGGAGGGAGGAAGGAAGAGAGGGGAGGGGCTGTAAATATTAATTGTTCTATGAGGAGGTGGCTTTTCAATTCCTGGCTGAAGGGAGGGCTAGGTTTAATTAACTCTGCTTGTGTGCTGGGGACAGGTCCTGATTGAAAATGAGCTACGGAGCCTCTGTGACAAGGCAGAGGGCCCAGCAGCCTCACAAATGGAGCAGCCCCATTGACACCTGGGCATGACCCCCCAGACAGACAGGCCCCCAGGCTCCATGCTGTCTGTACTCAGTACCCACTCCCCAAGGCCCCCCTCCCTCCCGCCCTAATCCCAGCCTGAAGTTTCCAGAACGCCTCTCCCTCCCTGTCCCAGCCTCTGTCCCTCCCCTGTCTTCTCCAGCCGGCACAGACTCATTCACTCATCTGTCTTCGGCTGGCGTTGTTCGGTGGCCAGAAACCGAAGACCCCAGCTTCACCTAAGTCAAGAGGATTTGATTATGAGGCTGGCTACGAGGGGGCCCCGGGAGCCCCAGCAGCTGGGAGACCAGCCAGGCCCCTAGAACTCAGAAATGGGAAAGAATCGGATCCAAACCTGGTTCATTCCTACCCTCTCCCACCCACCCCCAAGCACTACCACAGCTTCTGGGCTCTGCTTGTTTCTGGATCTGCTCTGTCCGCCCTCCTGCTCTTCGACCTCCCAGGCATTTGATGATCCTGCTCCCATTCTCTGGTTATGCATGTTGAAATTCTCGTGAGCAAGAGTCTCATTGGTCCGATCCATTGGTCGGGTGCTCGTTGTTGTCCAATCAGCCAGGGCTTGCGGAAAGGGACGCATGCCTGTCCTCTCAGACTCAGGCAGTGGGATGCCTGGGGGGAGTGGAGGGATTGGAAAGAAGGGATGGAATCTCACAATTCAAGGCCCGCCCCAAAGCTCTCCCTTTCACACCTGATTCCCCCTCTGGTATCATGTCTTCCTCTGTGCTTCCACTGCCCTTTTCACCATCTCGCAGCTGTGTGAACTTGGGCAAGTTCCTAACCCTCTCTGTGCCTCAGTTTCCTCATCTATAAATGAAAGGTAATAACCTCATAGGGTTGATGAGAATTTATTAAGAGGCAAAGCACTTAATGCAGACCCCCAGGCACACAGTAAGTGCCTAGATATGTGAAATCTAAGTAGTGCTGTGACCATTGTTTCACCTTTTATAGCGTTTTCTGCATCAGTTGGAATAATTTTCACATGCACCTGTCTCACCTGCCATCCCGGGCACTCCTCCATGGAGACACCTTTGCCTCTGAGCTGGGCACAGCACCTGGCACATGGCCATTGCTCAATAAATGCCTGATGGGGATGATAGTGAGTCACATCCATTTACTGAGCTGTTACTATGTGCCAAGGCAGGGAGACACACAACAGAGTACCCCTTGGGACCTGGGCCAGTAGCGGGTGCTTTATAAATCCTCTCATTTAATCTCTGCCATGGCCTTGCGAAGAAAAACTTCTGTCCCCATTTTCACCAAAGGTGGTGAGTCCCAAGGGGCCCACAGTCACCAGCCCTTGAGGGGAGAGGAAGGACTGGAACCCAGGGTTGCTGGTATGGCCCGTGGGGCTCCCTGCTGTGCCGAAGTCCCCGGGAGGCTGCAGAAAGCTTCCAGGGCCCCGAGGGCACAAGATTAATCGGTGGATGAAGTCCTCCATTCAGCTGAGACGTTGTGGGAGGGGCAGACGGGAAATCACTCTGCTGTCCAGGGACAAGCAGGGAAGTGGTGCAGCTCCAGGCGCCTGTGTGGCTCCACGGGAAGGAGTAAACAGTGCACCTGTGCCCTTGCCGGTTGGGGGCCCACTGTGAGTGCCAGGACGTGTGTGCACTTCCTCTTTTTTTTTTTGACAAGTTATTCAAGGCATTCAGATCTGGAAACCCCTGTATCCCTAAGCTGGGACTCAGGGTTCTACATCCCAGCACTGTCATGACCTTGCTGTGTGACCCTGGGCAGGTCCCTTTCCGTCTCTGAGTCTCTCTATACAATAGTGGAGCTGAGTGCAATTATTGGTAAAAAGCCTTTCAGCTGAGAACGGTGAAGAGACCCAGGGGCTCAGAGCCAGGTGCCTGGCTCTCCCCCTGCCTGCAGGAAAGCCTGGCCCGGGCCTCCAAGGGGCTGGGGGGCTGGGCAGGAGCCTGGGTTATTTTTAGTCTCTGATTAGGAGCCTCTCTCCTGGCTAGCCCCTCTGGCCTCTCATCTGAAGGGTGCACCAACTGCTTAATCAGACTGCTCTCAGCACAACTGATTAATAGAGGTTCTCGCTTTTCTTAAAAAAAAAAAAAGGAAGAAGGAAAGAAAGAAAATGCTTCTGTAAATCAGCTGTTTATTTAACTTTCCCTGGCATTTAATGATTGCAAGTCTTGGGAGAGGGGGAGAGATGGGAAATTAATTTGAGTCTCACCAGAGAAGCCAGTCGGGGAAATAATGAACTTCCCAGCCTTGTGGAGAACAGAGACGGGGGAGATGCTGGGGAGACACCGCCTACGAGCCTCCGCATCCTGGGCTCCAGCTGGGCCGTCCCTGAGCCTCCATTGCAAACGGAGGGTGAGAGCCAGGCAGGGTTCTGCCTTCCTGCAAGATGCAAAGCCCCATCAGAAACTTCCCCCTAGTCTTGTGCAGGGAGGGAAGCAGAGGCACCGGCCAGGTGAGCCGAGAATTTGCACGTAATAATTGTTCTGGTTTCCCATGCTCATGTGCACAGAGATTCAGCAGAACTTCCCGCAGCATGTCCCACCCATGCCCACACAAGACAGTGGCAGCAGGATGCAGAGGAGGCAAGCATGAGAGATGTGTCGATGCAGAGTGGACGAGCTGGTGGGGCCTCAAAGTTCATCTGAGTTCCTTCTTCCACAGGCACGGAGACAGACCCTCCAAGAGGAAGGCGGCCACATGTCCCAGACTGCACCATGAGTGCGGGGCAGAGCTGGACCTCAACCCAGCTGTCCCTGGTCCTGGTCCCCCCATCTCCCCGTTTCCCCTAGAAGATGAGCATAAAGTAACTCTGCTGTGGATGGGATGGGTGTGTCCCCCCAAATTCAAGTATTGCAGCCCTAATCTCACATGGGGCATTCGGAGGTGGGGCCTTTGGGAGGTTTGGATGAGGTCATGGAGGTGGAGCCCCCAGTGTGGAATGGGCACCCTTATAAAGGCATAGAGGGACCAGAGGGTCTCTGCTCTCTGCCATGTGAGGGCACAGCAAGAGGACAGCCCTCTGCTACCCAGCACGAGGGCTCTCACCTTGTCGGCGCCCTGGTCTAGGAATTCCAGCCTCCAGCACTGTGAGAAATAAATTCCAGCCTACAGTTTTCTGGGAGCGGAGCCTGAACTACTTGGTTATAAACGACAGAAGCTGTGGGGGTGATTTCAGCAGAGGTCCCATGGCTGATTTTCACTGGGCCATCTTGGAGCATGTGCCATTCTAGAACCCATCATGTAGCCAGGGGAATGGACCGTACTGACCGGCCAGGTATGGGTCAGGTGGCCCAGCCGTCTTTGGCCAACACATCTGTCTCAGCACCCCTGCCCAAACCAGGTGCCCCAGACACACGGTGGTCTTCACTTCCTCCTGAGCCTTCACTCTCCCCGGTCTGGGTCTTTGTCCACACTGTCCTCTCTCCTCCTGGGTAGCTTGAGATACTATAAGGCCCCCTCCTACAGGAAGCCTTCTGGGATCCTCTGGGTCCCAAGTGTCATCTCCTCTCTCCCTCCTCTGACTCCTGCTGCCTGTCATTGTTCCCTCTGTGACAGCAACACCAGCTTTGGTGTGTGATAGTAGTTGGGTCCACGTCTTGCCTTGTTCGTACACGCCTTCAGGGCAGAGGCTTAGTCTTATCTATCTTCGTTTTCCCAGGTCTCAGCCAGGCACAAAGGAAGGTAGGTAAGGTTGAAAGAATGAAGGAATGAATGAATGAGGATTCATACAGATGACTCTAAAATCAGAAACAGCAACCTCCACACAGGTACCCACACCCCTCTCTGAGAGTATAATTCCCTGGTTGGCAACTGGCCGAGTCAGGATGTTCTTCTTGGTATCTGACTTAAATACTTCCTGCATTTTTAGGGGAGGGGGGAGTTCTCCAGAGGCAGACACCACCCTTATTGCAAAGGTCTTCCTTTTATGTTTGCTGTGACTTCTTCCCTCCCTCAGCCGAATCCCTGCCTTTGGGACTCAGCACTCACAGGCTGTGGAATGTGGGAGGTGGGATCCTTCCGCGCCCCGCCCCACTCCGCCCCGCTGGGTGGGCCTGTTTCCAGGAGAGACCCAGAAGCTGGTGCCTGGGAAATGCCAGCCCCCTCCCCTCGCTCCGCCTGGCAAGCCCCACTCTGCACCCCTCCCTTCCCTTTCAGCAGCCTGTCAGCCTCTGATGGAAGAGAAGCTGTCATCCTCTTCCCCATCCAACATCATCACCGTGTCCCCCGCCCCACCCCCTCCCGGCTGCAGGGAGCTGGGAAGCTATTCCTAACACATTGGCACGCAGCCTGGCTTTCACCACTCCACTCAGGGAAGGCAGCTCCGCTCAGGCCCTGCTGGGGTGCTGACGAAGGCAAAGAATCATCCCCGCACAGCAGGGAGCACCCTGGGATCTTCCGAGCCTGGGGTTCAGTGTGGCCTCATCGGGACCCCAGTGGGGAGCTGCCCCTCAGCATCCCAACCCCCCGCCGAAGATCAGGAGCACCCAGCACCTCCGTCGGCCCGAGCTCCTCAGTAAATCACAGAACATGGGAGCTGGACAGGTTCTTAAGGATGGACTTGTATATGGTGGCTCCGTGGCGCAATGGATAGCGCATTGGACTTCTAGAGGATGGACTTGTATAGAGATTTCAGAGAACGAGGATGAGGGGTGAAATCGGTAGGAAGTGGACTTAGTCTCCGTGTAGGGGACACCATCAGGGAGTGACCGGAGATCCTGTCAGACGGCACCCAGGACCCCACTCTGTGAAACCTGCCGTCTCCCCAGTGGTACCTGGAGCTCCAAAGTAGCACGAACACGTTCGTCCCTCTCAACACCGTAACCCTAACGCCGGCACTGTGCCCAGCACCTAGCAGGTGCTCAGGAAGTGTTTGTTGAATGAATTATTATAGAATGAACGTTATTTATTAAGCTACAGCCAATGCGGTTTTAATTCCAGATAAGCATGATCCCTTGTACACTTCAAACAGTGGAGGATGGCTCTAGAATCCCTGGACAGCCTTTGGCACCCCGCACGGATTGGGAGCACCTGCGTAACGCAACAATGAATCCAAACAAATCATCTCGCCCAACGTGTATCCATTCCTTGATCCACTCATTCCTCCAACAGATGTTTCCTGAACTCCTACCATGTGCCAGGCACTGTGCTAGGTGCTGGGGGGACAGCAATAAACAACACTGTGTTGCGAATGTTGCAGCGAGTCTGCAATTCACCTCTCCTGATAGGAAGGTAAACAAAGACCTACACAAGGGAACTTAAGGAGAGGGAAATATGGCGAAGAATGGCCTGCAGGGTGCTTGTTTTTGCTAGGGGAGTCAGGGCAGGCTTCTCTGCTGAGGTGGCGCCAAGAGAGATGCGAAGGGAGTGAGGGAGTGACCAACGAAGCTACCTGGGAGAGCTGTCCCAGGAGAGGGGGCGGGACGGGCTCATAGCCTGAGGCAGGCGCATGCCTGGTGTGTCCAGGAAACGCCCGTGTAGCGGAGGTGGGTGAGCAAGAGGCAAGGTAGCTGGGCAGGCCCAGGCAGACCCCCCAGGGGCCAAGGCGCCACAGGAAGAGGTGCCATAGGTACTATTCTGAGTACCTATTATGTGCCTGTCACATATGTGTCCCTACAGCCTAGTCATTTTGTGAGTTGGTGACAGCAGCCCTCTGGTGAGTTCTCTGGAGCTAAAGGGACTGATAGGTTATGAGAAAGAGAACGTATGTAGCCGCGGCTCAGGCACAGCTCACCATCTGGCCGTGGTTAGGGTGTCACCAACATTCAGCAAGCACCCATCACATGCTGGACGCCTCCCATCTCATCCTACCTGTCCAGCAGAGCCATGTGAGGCGGGGGCTGTTGTAATCCTCAGTTTACAGATGGTCCACCGTCCCCCCGCATGGGAACGGCTTCCCAGCTTCCTGGAGGGAGCAGGGCAGAGGATGTGGAGGCGAAGTTGGGTAGGTGATGAGGACGGCAGCGTTCCATTCATCAGTCTCTGACAGGCTGCTGAAGGGAAGGGAGGGGGTGCAGAGCTGGGCTTGCCAGGAGGAGCCAGGGGAAGGGGTTGGCATTTCCCAGGCACCAGCCTCCGGGTGTCTCCTGGGAACGCGCCCACGTGGCAGGGCGGAGGCTGCTGTGATCCCACCTCCTCCAGAAAGACACGTTCCAACAGCCTGTGCCTGCTGTGTCCAGAGAAGTCAGGGCTTTGGCTTGGGGAGGGAGGAAGTCAGAGCATGTCCCACAAGGTCACATGGTTGCCTGAACTGAAACCCACGTCTATCTGGATCCACAGCCTGGGATGCTTGAGAAAGCAACCAGCATCCTCCTGCCTCCCTTCCCATTCCCTTCGCGCCGGTCAGTGAAAGGAAGGCTTCCGCTCTCCCGGTCCGAGCTGGGAAGCCTACTCGCACTGGAAGAAGGATTATTTGGAAGTCACGAAATGCAAACTAGCTTCAATATCCATCAAAACAAAAGTTCCCCCTCCCCAAGGAAAGGACATACCGGTAGTCTGCTGGCTGCCCCAGACACTGGCATACTGAAATAGGAACTCGGGGAAGGCACGATTCTACAACGGTGAAACTCCAGGCACTTCGGCAGTGGGAAGAGTGATGGAGATATTTCAGGCAGGGACCCTTCCCAGCAGCCGTCACTCACACCATCCAGGCTGCCGCCTACTCCACTTGTGCATAAGGCTGGGCTTGTGCATATGTGGGCTCTTGCACACAGTTTCAAAGAGCTCTGGTCCAGGGAAAGTCTATTCATAGACTCTGAAAGCTGGAGGGTCCTTAGAGAGCACCCTAGTCCAATCTTTCCATTTTCAAATGGAGAAACTGAGGTCCAGGGAGAGAAGATTGCCTTCTCCAAGGTCACATCCCACAACTGCAGTTCAAGGGAGGCGTGGAAACCATAACCCCTTGGGGTTGACTACGGCCTGAGGCTCCTCCCACACTGCCTAATTCACCTCCAAAGTCAGACGCTGCGATGCATGGTTTGGCCATGTCTTAGCTGCACGACCTTCAGTAAATGCTTTCTCCTCCCTGACTATCACCTTCCCCAAAACGATAGTCCCTGTTTCACACGCTGTGGGTCAGATATGTGCTGGGCACAGAGCAGGGGCTCCATGATGATTTAGGAAGTTGCCCACCGCCCTCACGGCTCAGGGCGTCTTTCCACCTCTTCACCTCCTGTGGCTCAGAGAACATCACCTCCCACTCTCAGCAAACGTGACCCCCCACCCCCCTCCACGAGAGATCCAGGCTGTGACATCATTCTCCCTCCTACCCCGAGCCTGGCTCCCTCTGCGTGCCAGCTCAGAGCACCCCGTGGGGGAGACCAGAGGGGTGGCAGGGAAGGAGGAAGAGACTGGTGGCTTGTTGCCCGAACCCTGCAATGCAGACTTCTGCGGGGACGAAGGGAGCATTGAAATGCCTCCGAACTGGGCAGTCACAGGGAATCAGACTGAGAAGCAGGGCAAACGCCTTCTCAAAGACCTGGTCCCAGCCCCAGCAGTCATGATGGGCACTGGAGGTCCAGGGCTTAGAGAAGTAGGTGACGGAGCTGAGACGCCCAGGGTTCAAGGGCTGCGCTCCCTGTGGCAGATTTAGAGATGCTCAGAGGTGGTCTGTGGCAGTACCAGTCGGGAAACTTTGCCTCGAGGGTGGACGCAGGATAGAGGCCACCATCTGCTGGCCCCTGGGGTCCATTGCCTCCACCCCCAGAGGCCCGCCCAGGCCCGGAAGTTGGTCAGAGCATGGCAAGTCACCCCTTGCTTTGTAGGTGAGAAAAGAGTGTCCCAGACCAGGGAGGGGGATCCTACCCTCTCTGTCCCCAGCCCCAAGTATGTGCAGCTATGGAAGGCAGGCTCAAGGCTCGAATTTCCCTCTTGCTGGCTCCTTGGGTCATTTTACTACCACCCGTGGGAATCAGGACAGATAGCAGGAGGGGCACTGGTCTGCTCCCCAGGAGGCCTGGGAGAGAGCAGTTGTCAGTCTGTGTGTCTGCTGTCCTTTAGGAAGAGACGGATCTTGTGGTGATGGGGACCATGGGAACTGTCCCTGGCGCTGACCCCTCTTCTCCAATGCCTGGTCCACTGACTACTGTCTGGAATCGATCCCCTTGTGAGGACGTCCGTGGCAATGCTTTAACATCGGGACATCTTCTCCTGCTGTTGCAGCTCTTCTGGGTTAACCCCAATTAAGCGAGGGCGGCTCTAGGTAACAAACGTCTTAACGAAACTCTCTACCGAACATCACCGTCCAGGCAAATTCCTATTAACCGGGCGCTGTTCTAAGGGCTTGGCATGGAATTTAGGCATTCAATGCTGACAATGTTTTTATGGGACAGGTGACATTACTAAGTCTTGCTTGTTACAGATGGGGAAACTGAGTCACAAGAAGGTTTAGGATAGATACCTTTCTCAAGGTCATACCTCTATAAGTGGCAGGGCCGAGAGGCACCCGCAGGTGGTCTGAACCCAGAGCGCGCACTTGATCCCATCCTGCCTTCCCTGTCCCCTTGTAATCACGTAATGCAACCAAAGGACAAATGTAAATGATTTTGCATTATCTGCTGTTTTACATGATTGGTGGCGTGGCTCCCTTCCATAAGCACAAAACTCTGGGAGCTGGCTGATGAAGGAAGGGGCTCATGTCCTTTCTTTGCAGAAGGACTCACTGGGCTCAAGGTGAAGGCCAGAGACTAAGGCAGAAAATCCTCAAGAACTCAGAAGCCACATCTGGTTGCCTGTTTGAGTCTGAAGGTGAATATTTGGGACCCTGGGGACCAAAGGCACAGCCAAAAAGAAGCGGGGCCTGGAAGACCTAGGATAAATAGGTCAGGACCAGACAACAACAGATGTTCTGGGAGCTGCTGTAGTGAACTTCAGAATGCACCACCCAGGTAGCCCTTCAGGAAAGAGTCCCAGCTGCTGGGAAGGCCACCCACTGACAGACCTTGACTGTCGGTCCCCTTCAGGGATGGCCTCAGCTGAAGAGCCACCTCTCCCAAGCCTTGCCCTTCCCAGGGCAGCCCACACGCAGGGACCAATTGGCCCAAGGGCATAAAGGCCCAGACCCCCACCCCCAACGTGACCTGCTCTGGCCAAGGTCATTTTGGAACTGTCCCGCCTCGAATCCTCCCTCTTCCTAGTCCTGCTTCCTTCCTATCCTTCCCATGGCTGCCGTTCCCGAGAGCACTTCCTAGCAAACACCCTGCACCCCAAGCCCTGTCTTGGAGGCAGGCAGCTGCCCTTCATCGAGAGGCCCGGCCAGCTCCTCTGCGGGCTGCCTACCTACCTGCCCTTTAAATCACCCTTTTATTAATCAGGTGATTTTTCACATAGGAAAGAGAGCACAGAAAAGGTTTTTCAACAGCATTATTGAATTTGTCCTCCTGGACTCACATCACCCACGCGGGACACTGCAGAGGGAAAAGGCAATGAGGGGTGGGTGAGAAGCAGAAGACAGTGACAGCCAGAGAGGGCGGTCCACGCCACACTCCCCCACCTTCATGGAAAGCCTCTATAAAAGTGACACAGGGGGTTGAGATGAACCATGTTGGTGACAAAAAGATAATTAAAATTAGTAATTGTACAACATATGCAACTGTCGCTGGCAATGGAAATTCACTCTTACATCACACTCGCTGTGCCACTGGGAGGCCGGTGCTGCTGTTATACCGTTTTGTGTGTGAAGATGTGGACACTCGGTCACCCAGTTGGCCAGGGCTACATAGAGTGGATTTCACGGTTGCAGAGTCCAAGTTCATTCTCCCCTACTGGGCTGAGGTCAAGTGAAAGGCAGGGAAAAGCAAGAAACAGGAAAGCAAGGAGGAGAGTGGAGACAGCAGTGAAGATGGTGGTGGGGAGGACAGTCAACACCCACTCCCGGAGCCGCTCCGTCACCTCTGTGCCCAGCTTTGCCAGCCAGAGGGGAAGGAGACCCAAGGACCTTCGCTTCCCAGAGCCAGAGCTCAGTGAGGAATTCAAAATTCTCTTGGCTGCCCCAACCCAGACTCACCACTGACAAATGGAGAACAAATGAGACTGTTTAGCCAGTAATTAAGCAATAATGGTCTACTCAGAGGTCTCCACCGGGCAGGGAGCAGCCAAAGAAAGGACCTAGAGGTTGCAGAGAGGGGCAGGGCAGGGAGGGGCCATTTATCAGATTATTACAGAGAGAGAGAGACCCATTAACCCCACGCCAGCCCCAGGCTTCCCTGTTGCAGCACGGAGAGAGGGAGGCCCTGGCCACTCTGTGCTCTCGTGTGGGCGGAGCCCAGCCTCCACACTCAGCCTTTTCCTGGAGCCGACTCAGGGCGTGAGACGCCCCACTCACTACTTCTGTGCCAGAGCATAGGAAGGGAGTGGAGGGGGCCAGGATTTAAGTGAGGTCAGTGTTGACGACCTTCACGTTAACCTCTGTGGCCAGGGACACACTCCAAGTGGCCCCTCTGTCCTGGTACAAACCACAGCTCAATTTGACAAACAGACATCAACATGCCTCATGGTGGCGGCAATAACAGCAACGGTAAGAGTGGCCGCCGCCACTCGTTAGATGCCTACCACAGGCTGAGCGGTCTGTGCGAAAACGCTGCACGCAGGTCTGCTATTGTCCCACGGTGCAGACGAGGAAGCTGTCACACATGGGGCTCAGAGAAGTTCAAGGGCCCCCAGTTCATAAGCAGCAGGACCAGGGCTCCAACTTGCGTCTGATTCAAAGTTCCTCTCAGGCACCATGACACCCAGTGCCTGCTCCAAAGTCACTCGTCACCATCCCTGACATGAAGATTTTTAGAAGGGAAAGATTCTTTCTGGATGAAGGAATTGGGGAAAACTTCCTGGGAGGGGTGGGCTTCCGATGGGACCTTGAAGGGTGAGTTGAATTCCTAGGCAAAGGTGGGGTGATTCGTACCTTGCACGGGTGACTGTGTGTGGCCAATGGGTTGGTCCGCATCACGGTCTGCCCTGGAGTTTCTTCCCGATATTAACTGAACTGCAAAGGGGAGAAAAAGCAGAGTCCTGTTATCAACGACATTTGGAAGGTGTTGGATTCAACAAAATTACATCAGCTTGCTCACCCGGGCATTTCTCAAGATGGAGTTGTTGACATGGACTTTCCCTGAGTCTTTTGGTAAAGGAATTCCTTTGTGGGGGGCGCACTTACAGAGTCTGCATCACTGGAATGCACATCAGCAACTGTTCTATGGGATGGCTAAGCCCTCCCCATTGCTCTGGGTTCTGGGCAGCACAGGCCCCATGCGCACCCGGAGAGGCATCGACCATCAGCCCTGGGAACGTGTGTGCTGAGAAATGGAGCGAGATGAGTGAGTCACAGGAGGATGTGACTGCGTCCTGGAAAGAGTGACCTCAAGGGGTCAGGGTCAGGGCCAGGGTCAGGGCCAGGGTCAGGGCCTACAGAGTCTGATCAGAGGCCTGTTTGGGAAGCTCTTCAGTTTGAGAGAGGGCAGCTCTGGAGATCCTGGAGGATGTAGGTCACAGAGGGAGACTGCTGTCCCAGGAGACAGCCAGGGAGGGTCTGGCAAGCCTGGGTCAGGGGGTGCCAGGCGGGAAACGCCTCCCCTAGAAAACAGAAGGAATGGACTGAGGGGAAAGACCTCAGGCTCTGGTCATTTGAGTCCCAGAACTACCTTTCAGTGCACCTGTGAGCCTGGGAAAATCCTTAACTTCTCTGAGCCTCAGTTTCCTCATCTGTAGGACGGTGATCCTATTATAACCTACTACCCAGGGTCATTGCAAAGATTAGCTAAGATGACCCTTGTAAGCTACTCAGCGCAGTTCCACAAAAGGGAGCTCTGAGGGGGCTGTCACAGGCCGCGAGGGTCACGCCTAAGTCGGCAAGAAACCCGGGGGACAAGCCAGCCACCTGGTCTGGGAGTGAGAACACGACAGCGTGTGCGTTCGTTCTGGATTCGGGAAGGCGGGAAGAGGTGGGCCAGACACAGCGGGAGAAGCAGGGTCTGTGACGACCTTGGACGTGAGGCTTGTGCCACAATCCTCAGGGCTCGGATCCATTACTGCGCACTGACTGTGCCCCCGGACGATTCATTCACTACTTCCTGCCCACAGCCATGGAGGCGAGCGAGGTCTGCAGGCTGCTTTCCAGGTGAGAGAAGGGGGCTCAGAGAGAAGAACCGGGCCGCCTGGGGTCTCGCAGCTGGTGTGCCTCGCTGAGCCTTGAATGGAGCGGGCGGTGAGTAATGACTGTGTCTTCTGTGAACTTGGGGGATTGAGGAAGCATCGATGAACATTGCGAGAAGCGTTGGGATTTGGGTGCAGAATCAGACCCAGTTGCCCAGGGGGCGGGATGGAGCTACCCACCCGATGGACACTGAGAGCGGCAGGTGTGACAGTGAAAACAAAGCCATGCGTGCCCCGGGCTTGCCGCGTGCTACTGTTTCAAGCACATCCCATGGGCTGACGTTTAATCCTCTGAAAAGCTATGTGAGGGGAGTCCCCTTATTATGCCATCTTCCAGGGGAGACATCAGGCACGGAGTGCACGTCACTTGCTCAAGGCCGGGCTCGCCCCCACCACCCCTCCCCCACTTGCTGGGTTGCCGTCCTGCCCCACAGCTCCACCTGCAGTGGCAGCTTTGCTGGGCTTTTGTTGCTTAAACTCGGGCACGGCCTGGACACTGGGGTAGGAGTCAAGGGGACTGTGACCCCAAGAGCTTGGAGGGGCAGTGCTGAAGGGCTAGCGGACCATAGCAGAGGCTGGTAGGAGTCCAGCGGGGGCAAGGTGGGGAGTCAGAGAGCTCCTGTTTAGGACTCATCCCAGCTTAACCTGGGCTGACTGGACCGAGGCATCTCTGAGGAGGACCCAGCTGGATGCTGAGGCTCTGCTGTGGCCCCACACAGCCCGATCATGGAGTTTGAACCCAGTTCTCAGCAGGGGAGGCTAGACTGGGCCTGCCACTGTGGGGCTTGTCCCCGGGTTAACGGCAGAGTAGGAGGTGGGCTCTGTGCCAACGTCATAGGCCATGAATGAGCCATGTACCTAAGAGAAGGCAGGACAAGCAAAAGGGTCAAGGGTCATCCCCTCGAAGAGTCAGTTTTCTGGGGCTTTGTCATACTTCACTTCGGGGGCCTCAGAAGGTCCAGCTGGAGGCTTATTTAAAGCCAGGGCAGCAGTTATGACCAAGGGGAGGAGGAGAATCCGCCAGGACCATCAACAGAAGGCTGGGATGCTTTCCTCCTAGGCCATTTTGATGCCTGACAGCTGAACACAGTTTCTCGTTGCTGGCCCATCAGCTGCCCTCTCTTGTCTCCTACCCACAATAGCAGGCCTTTCAAGGGGCATGACATTCCTTTAGCTCCCAATATTAGTACAGATCCTGATGGCATTTCCCCCACTGTGATAGAACAACGGAAATCTGAGCACTAACTCTGAGCTGTGGCTCTCCAGCTGTGTGACCCTGGGGAAATCAATTAACCTCTCTGGTTATTCTACTTATCCAACTTTAAAACAAGATGTTGGCATGATTGTAAAGGATCCTTCCTGCTTAGCCACATTCAACTCAAGCAAATTGTTAGCTCCTTCATGAAACTCATGATTCATCTTAGTGTGAATGCCTTAGCAGGGTGCCCAGGAACATAATGGGACCCAAAAACGGTTGAAATAAGGAGGGCAGGCAGTGGGAGACGGAAGGAAGAAGAAAGACAAGGGAGGAAAAGAAAGAGAAGAAAGGTGGGAAGGAAGGTTCACAGAGGGACAGAGAGCAAGGAAAGAAGGCAGGACATCTCTCGAGACCAGAAGTTTTATTTCTCTTTGTGTTCATCGCCCTCCCGCCCCAGTACTGGGCCTTGCACTTAGTAGGCCAAATGCTGCTTGTTAGCTGAATCTGAATGAAGGCAAAGCCAATGTTAGCAAGTAGAACCCCACAGCAAACTTCGCAGAAGGCCTCCTACTAATGCTACTCCAGTCTCCTCAGCTATGAGTAATAGAGTCGTTGTTTTACATACAGCCTATCCTGGTCCCCCCATCACTGAAAGCCACGTACATCTGTATGTTTGTCTGCTACGTAAATAATCACATCGGGACCTGCAGGGGGAGGAAAGCTTCCGAAGAAAAGGCAGGAGGATTCGAAGGAATCCCAGCAATGGTGAGGTCGATTGGAGACAGTCCTCCCAGGACGATGGTGGACCAGGCAGATAACTGAGGCACTGTTCTGTGTCGGGAATTGCAGGGGTCAGAGGTGCGCCGGAGCCCTGGCTGGTGGGGCTCAGTGGATCGAGCGCCGGCCTGCAGACTGAAGGGTCTCGGGTTCGATTCCCAGTCAGGGCACATGCCTGGGTTGCGGGCCAGGTCCCCAGTGGGGGGCATGAGAGGCAACCACACATTGAGGTTTCCCTCCCTCTCTTTCTCCTTCTGCTTCTCTCTACAAATACAGAAATGATTTTTTTTTAACTAGTTCCTGGGAAAGGGTAGTGAGAGGTGGAGAGCTGGCTTACCACAGACTCAGGCGATGACAATAAGACCACAGCAAGACTAGTCCTTTCTCTGGCCTCAGTTTCCCCATCGAGGGATTGGAGCCAAATGAGAGCAGCAATGAAGTGCTGTGGTTTTGGCTGTCAGCTCCGGGGTCAGACAAGCCTAAATTCAATCCCAGTTTCGATGCTCAGAGGTCCATTACCTTGGGAAAGTGACCTGGCCTCCCCAGGCCTGCTTCTTTCTGGAAAAATGAGAATTATACTAGTTCTGTCCCATGGGGTTGCAGTAAGGATTAAGGTCACCTAAAGCACTTTACTTAATCTAACATTTAGTAAATACTTAAGAAAGATTATATATAACATGCAATGCAGCATATAACATTACATATACACACACATTTATAACTTAGGCGTATTTCCCCCAAATTCAGCTAAGTATGCCATCACATAGATGAACATCCACAAACGCCAGTAACTGCATAAAAACCATGTCATTAAGTCATAAATGTTGACACAGATGACAGATAAGTTGCAAGTATTTATAAGTAACTGTTCATAACTTAATCACCAAAATGATGTTTCTAAAAAACAAACTTCAGCTCCACGTCACTAATCATCAGAGAGATGCAAATTGAAACCGCAAGGAGCTATCAGCTGACACCTGTCAGAATGGCTATCATCAATAAATCAACAGACAACAAGTGCCGGCGAGGATGTGGAGAAAGGGGAACCCTATGCACTGTTGGTGGGAATGCAGACTGGTGCGGTCACTGTGGAAAAAAGTACAGTTACTGTTACAGAACAAATGGGGGGCTGGATAAAGAGACCCCCCTTTTTCTGTACCCGGGGTTTTTTCCCCCTTAGCAGGTTCATTTTGCCCGCCGCCAAAGGAAAGATTCAAAAGAAAAAGAATTAAAAAGAATTGTTTATTTTAACACACACAGTCCTTCCCTCTCCCACTGCCCAGTCGGGGGTACCGTATTGTATACAGGCTCCCAGAACCATTCACGTAGCCCTGACTCTCACCCAAGCCTCATGGTCCCAAGCAGTGTGGTAGAGACGCTCAAGCTGTGTGGTCCCGAAGAGATAGAGAGAGAGAGACCGAGAGAGACCTTAACAGACCTCTCAAGCAGTGTGGTAGCCCGAAAAGGACCCAAGAAAGCCGGAGACAGACCCGAGAGCTAGAACCCGAAGAGAGCCGCAGCCAGACCTCTCAAGCAGTGTGGTCCCGAGAAGCGCCCGAGAAGCCATGCGGTGAGAGCGGCCCCCAAGCAGCGTTCCGCCTGGATTTAAATCCCAGAGTCTCATTTCCGGCTCCTCCCACAATTGGCCACAGCTGCCAGCATTCGGGTCAGGTGTGGCCCTTTAGTGTGGGCCAATTATCTCCCTCTAGGGGGCCCTCCTCCTGGCTGCACCCTGTTACATTACCTCAAAAAATTAAAAATGGAACTGCTTTATGACCCGGCAATTCCACTTCTGAAAATATATCCAGAGAAACCCAAAACACTGATTTGAAAAAATACGTACACCTCTGTGTTCGCTGCAGCGTTATTTCCAATCGCCAAGATCCGGCAGCAGCCCAAGTGCCCACCAGTCGATGAGCAGATAAAAAAGCTGTGGTATATTTACACGATGGAATACTACTCGGCCGTAAGAAGGAAAAAAAAAAAGAAGGAAATCTTACCTTTTTTGACATATGAACAGACCTTGAGAACATTATGCTAAGTGAAATAAGGCAGTCAGAGAAAGACAAATACCACATGATTTCACTTAGAGGTGGAATCTAATGAAAAGATAAAATAGAAGCAGGCTCACAGATACAGAGAACAGACTGACAGCCTTTAGAGGGGAGGAGGGTTGAAGGGCCAGGTGAAAAAGGTGAAGGGATTAAGAAAAACAAACAAACAGACCTCATGCGCCCAGACAACAGTACGGGGAATACCAGCGGGAAGCGGGTGGGCACGGCAGAAGAGGGTAAACGGGGTAAATGGTGATGGAAGGAGACTTGAGTTTGCATGGTGAACACACAACACAATATACAGATGATGTATTATAGAATCGTACACCTGAAGCCTGTGTAATTTCATGAACCGATATCACCCGATACATTCAATAAAAAATAAACAAATAGCCAATGTGCGATTTTCACACGGCAGAAGAGCACACTCGCGCTCTCCCGGCCCTTCTTCAGCGAATAGAGCATTCACAGGACTCGCTCCTTTCCGGGGCATTGGTTTAATTAACCAAAGAAAGGAGAGTGTCTTTGAGCATTCATTTACTTCTTCGGATTTTGCAGCTTTAGGAAGTGTAAACAATGACCGGACGGCGTGTCAGAACCCGATAAAAATGGGAAAGCGGCTAAGAAAACTTTCGAGGAGAGATTAACACAGAGGGGGAAGAAAGCCCTTTGTGCTGGGTTCTGCCAGGTGTGACAAATTTAGTGCGATTTCAGGTGGAAAGAGAAACGACAGCAGTAACACCGACCGCATCCCATCACACAGGTGAGAGCCACCCCCCTTTCCAGCTCCATTTCAACCCTTCTGATTACAACAACAAGGCTGCCCCTCGTGACTCCTCTTCTCCACGCCCCCCCCTTTTTATGTTTAATGTTTTCCCACGTTAGCAAAGAGCCGTATGCTCACGGCCTTTGCCAAGGCAGGAGGATCTGGCCAGAATTTAATTAACACTGATTTTGTTTCATGGTATTTATTTATATTGATGCATATACACTCCCGCATTTCTATTTACAGCTGTGATATAGAGTTTTCTTCAAAACGAGATTAATGTGTTCAAAAACAGAGTGGAAAAGAGAGAAACGAGGGTGCGGGCTACACGCAGGCGCGGCAAGAGTCAGGAAGGTCGTGGAACGGGAACCCCAACTGTGCAAACGTGGAGAAGGGGGCCGGGGAATGTTGCAAGTTGGGAAAACTGCCTGCATCTCTGTGCCCACAAAGAAGAGGAAATAATCGAATTGAGAGAGGATTAACCACTTAGCACTAATTAAATAGGAGCTGGCTGCACTTTACAAACAAGCCGCAATGAATGTGGACACCGCTCTCAGGAGTTACAAGCCTCCAAGGGGTGCAGAGTCTCACCCCCAGACAGAGACACAGAGATGCAGAGACGCACTTTTACAGCCCCGGGTGTTTAGCCTAGTCAAGGACCTTCAGACGGACAGACCCTTCAGAATCTGCTCCTCCCTCCTGGCCCTTGGGGACCTGTTTGCCCTTCTCTCACTCCCACCCAAGTTTAAGTCCTGAAAGCAGAGGGCCAGGCACTGCAGGCTGAGTTTCAGAGACTCCGAAGGAACTGGCTTTTGGCCAAGAGGAGGTGATGTTGGAAAAGAAAGGACTAGCGGGTTGAGGGTGAAGCCTAAGTGTTTCTCCCTCCCTTTCTGTTCAGGTGGCCCTGCAGGAAGGGGCCCCTCTTGACACTCCTCCTTGACACCAGCTCCCACTGGACAGGGCTGCGGTGGCTCCAGCTTCCCCGGGACCATGGGCCCTGAGCTGCAGTCACCCCTCCACCCTTTCCCTCCAGCGGGTGTAGGGGGTGGGGCACCTTCCTCTGAGTTTTCAGCTCTTCCATCACCTGTAAATGCTGATTCCTTATATTAAGGCCCTCCCTCCCCTCCCCCACTCTAATTTTTTTTTTTTTTTACAGTGGAGGGAGGGAGGAAGAAAGAGAGGGAGAGGAACACAATGTGAGAGAGAAACATGGATCTCACATGCACCCTGACCAGGAACCGAACCTGCAACCCAGCTACGTGCCCTGACCGGGAATCAGTGACCTTCCACTTTGTGGGACGACACCCAAACCACTGAGCCACGCCGGTCAGAGCCGCCACCCCATTTTAAATACTTACAGCACTTTCTGTCTTCACAGTTAGGAGCTGACTGATACACCTCCCAAAACCGCTGCTCAGTCAGAAACAATCTGACATTGCTCTGTGAAGAGCCCTCTCATTAGACTCATTAAATGTTGGATTTCAGAAGAATAAGCTGGTTCATTTGTGCTTACAACGAAATGGATCAGGGGTCAGCAAACTTCCTGTGAAAAGCCAGATGGTAATATTTTAGGCTTTGTGGGCCCCATAAATCTCGGCAGTATAGTCTTTTTTTTTTTAATTAAACCCTTTAAAAATGTGAAAATTATTCTGAGCTTGTAGGTAGCAGGGAAAAGGCCATTGCTGCTGACCCCTGCGATAGGTGATAAGTCAGCACACACTCTCCGGCTCTCCCCGGCAAGGCTGGAGAGTGGCCCCGCCCTCGAGGGCCATGGTCACGTGAGCTGAGTCTGGCCAATCAGCGGGTTCCATTTTCCAGGCCCTAGATGCTTCCGAACAATCCGACGTGAATTTATTTGGAATAAATGCACTTGGATCTACTGTGGGCCAGGCACTGTACTGGGCACTTACACACATTAATTCTATTACCTCTCACACTGGGGCTTAGGAGGGATGAGTCTCCTAAGTCAAGACAAATAGAAAGTGGCTGTGCCAGGTCTGGGAAGCAGGAGATTTTTGTCTTCAAACCGTTTTACACACTATGCCATCTTGAAATAAAGCTCGGGGCTCAAGAGAGGGGAGGGGAAAGCAACAAGCCTTCCTTGACACATTGTCGGGAGCCCCGAGGCTAAGAATAAATGCATCGGAGCCATTCATGTAATCATCGCTCATATCTACAAAGCGCGTTATGGTTCCCCAAGGCACTTTCATGCACATAATTTCATTCCATCTTCACAACAATCTGGCGAGGTATGCAGAGCAGGAATCCCGTCTCCCAATTTATGGATGGAAACTCTGAGTTCAGAGAGGGAAAGCGCCTTGCCCAAGGTCACAGAGCTATCAGTGGCAGCGTTGGGAGTTGAAGTAGACTATGGGAGAGCTTGGGAGGTTTTCCACAGGGCCTGGGGAGCTTTTCTAAGCCACAGAATTGTAAAGCCCCAAGTGTTTGGGCAGTGCCCTGGGACCATGTGGGAAGTCCCTGCCCTTTCCTCTCTGCCTCTACAAAGCCTCCTGTCCTTCAAGGCCAAGTTCAGAGTGTCTTTCATAAAAGCTTTCCTGACTGCAGCCCACGGTTTGCTCTCTCCTATGAACTCCTACAGCAATTACAGTCTGTACCACTCATTTAGCAATTAATCACCTCCAGCCTCCTGACAGCCCTGCTCCCAGGGCCTGCCCCTACTGTTCAAATCCGTTGTTGTTTTTTAACTCCTGATTCCCCAGGTGGACTGTAGATGCCCCGTGTCGGAGGCTGGGCCTCCTGCTTCTCTCAGAAGCCTTGCACACAGTAGGTGTTCAGTAATACAAGGGAGGACCCCCAAAACTTGGAATTTATTAAAAAATGTGTATTTATTCTTATATATTTAAACTCCAGTCACCTTCAAATTACCCTCGATTAGATGCAATGCACCTATCAAGATGTCTTTTTTCCACTGCTCAAAAACAATTTTTGAACTTGTCGATTTTGATGTCTTTTAGTGCTTCTGCTGTCTTTTGTTTCACCTCTTCCACACCAACAAAACATTTCCCTTTGAGGACTTTTCTCATCCAGGGAAACAAAAAAAGCCAGTTACGGTGAGATCGGGTGAATAGGGAGGGTGGAGCGTGGGGGTCATGCCATTTTTGGTCAAAAACTGCTGAACACTCAGTGCGGTGTGGACAGGTGCACTCATAAATCACCCATTCAGTGCGAATGGGTGAAAAATTCACTGAAGCCAAATGCAGCCTCTCACAACAACGCCAGCTGGTACACTGATGCAGATGGGCTCCTAGAACACTCACCTATCAGGGAAGACTGTACTACAAGGGGCCTGCCACCCAGCCGATAATTCCAGTCTGGGGGGAGGGTCACCCCTTGTACTTTATCCATTCAATTTAACTGAGTTCCAGTCCTCTCAATAATCACCAGAGTGAATCTAAATGAGTTGTCCGTGGTCACTTATGGACTGTGGGACCTGAACAGTTATCCATCTTTTCTGGCCCTTTGTGTCCTCATCAATAAAATACAAAGTGGCATTGTCCCTTTCTCTCAGGGAGGTGTGAGAGTATACTCTGAACTGGGCATATGTACAGTAGTGTTTTCTTTGCACAGCATTAATACTTCCAGTGGGACTGCCCCCACCCACCCTCGGGGGAGGGAGGTGGTGACGTTTGGCATGTACAGATTCCATTACCCTGGAAGTACCATTCAGGGGTGGGCGGACTTATGCTCCAGAGGAAAGCCAATCAAAAGTCTGCCCTGGAATGACTATACGCACCCTGGGTGAGAGAAGGTCTCTGCTCCCCTGGGGTGATGAAGCTGGGAGAATGGGAGTCTGGGGCTAGCCACAGGGTGTGAGCCCCAGCCCAGCAGGAGAGAATGCAGTTGCACAGTAGGGGGATGGAACTGAGCAGAGTGCAATAGGGAAACCAGGAGACCGCAGTTAGCCCCCAGACCAGGCTGTGCAGACATCCACCCCAGACCTGCCCATTATGTGAGCCAATAAATAACCATCTTACTTAAGCCAATCTGAGCTGGATGTCTTCACTTGCAAATAAAAAGGTCTTCACTGAGACAGACACTTTTATTGCACTTAAAATCTCTGAGAATAATACTTGACAAGCAGTAGATGCCCAATAAATGGCAGTTGTGATGTTTATCATCAGCAGCAACGGGAAGAAAACGAAGTGGTTTTCCTTAGGATGCCGTGTGGGCTGGTGGCTGGAAGAGGGATCTGGGTTCAAATCTTGCTTCCACGCCTTAGCAGCTCTGTGTCTCAGAACCTCGGATTCTTCATTTGTAAACACGCGTTAGCTGTGCCAGCCTTGCAGAGGCGTGGGTGCAGCCAAGCATGTGTGCCACATGTCTTTCCTGGTGCAAAGTATCTAGTAGGTGCTTTACCACAGCAAGGTAGTCACTCCACTACACAAGGGCAGCAGCGCGTGTGCAGCCCATCCCCCGACCCCCCACCCTGTGCCCCTTCTCCATAGGAAAAACCGAGACTCCAAGTGGGGAACCACTTCCCCAGGAGCCCAGGGCCACAGCCGGGGTTCACACCCAGTCTCCAGGGTTCTAATTGAGGGCCTTAAAATCATGCGCCGGTTCATTGTCCTCACGGAGTTAATGGTATCAGAGCCTCTCTCTTCAGGCGTGCAGGGGAAGGGCCTGCAGCTCCGCGACCTCAGGCAAGTCACTTGATCTCTGCAGGCCTCGCTTTGTCCATCTGTAAAGTGGGGACGATCAGGATCATGTTTACAATCTAAGGATCATATGAGAGGTGACACATGTGACCTTTTTTCTTTTTCGGAGGGAGGGAGGAAAGAGATGCTTTGTCACGTGGTTGCGGATCTAAGACGCTCTTCTCAGAAAACCAGCCTGGCATTCCCAGCCCAGGGAAAGGTTGCTCCAGCCCAGTTTCCAGGGGGTAAAACACCTTCAAGCAGTATGATTTTCCTGTCAAATTCTAGAGGATGGGGTTATTTCTCTAGCAAGATGCTGCCAGGAAGAAAGACACCACGGCCTCCCCCTCTGCCCCCAACTGATATGTGCCAGGGCCAGCCAGCTAGCCAGAGGTGCTGCCGATGGCGCTTGTACTCACTCTCTCTCTCTCCCCCTTTCTCTCTTTCCCCTTCTCTCTCTTTCCCTCTCTGCCCCACTCACCTGGAGCTCAGTGACAGCCATCAATGCTTTCTTGCCTCCTCCTATTGGGGGGATAAGATGACAGAGCTGAGCCAAGTGAGGGGCCACTCAGAGAGGACCCTGCAAGGACTTGGAAGCAAAGCCCACAGCGCATCTCTGTCTCCCAACTGTGCCTGGGCCACCAGAACTGCCCCAAGTGGACGAGGAGGGTGACTTTTCCTGTACTGTTAGCAGGTGGGTGATCATCCCCGGTGTGGACTTGCTCATCTATTCACTCCCTCGCTCACTGACTCCGTCCCCACCTCAATTGTTCATTCGTGCATTGACCCACGGTCCTCAGTGACCTCGCTCACTCACTCAGTGTATCGGGCACCTGCCGGGCACCCAGTGCATATCCTCTCGGTCCCACCTCTTACTCCAGCCAGCGCTCTGGAGACAGTTCTACACAGACTTCAATCAGCTTCAGGTGGGTGTCACCTGGAGGTGCCAGGTGAATCTAGATACCCCCAACCCTAACCCTAAACCTGGGGTTCAGGCCAATAAAGCCTGAGTTGGGGGTGAGCAGGCTGGGGCTGGGAGCGACCCGAGGCTTCCTGGGAATTCTAGGTCTTCGCACCGTCCCCAGGGCGGCTGGGCAGGTAGATGCACCCAGGCAAGAAGGGAACACATTTGTTAGCTTCAGCTCTGGGTTGGGCTTCAACTTAGGGCTGGAAATCAAAGATACATTTCTTTCTTGGGCAAAATAAGTCCATTTCTGTTTCATTAAGTGCATTTCCAGTATCAGCTTCTGGGGTGTTGGGGGAGAACCTGAACCCAAAGAGCAATTTCAATGATCCAAGATGGTCCAGCCAGGGACAAAAAAAAACAGCATAAAATGATTTAAGAGCAGAAAACAGGACCTCGGGAATGCCAGATACCATTTGCGGAGCACAGGTCAAGTGCTTTTCCCACGTTGTCCCCATTAATCCTGACATGATCCTAGAGAGAGAATTATTATACTCCCTTCAGACAAAGGGCTTGGAGACACCCAGCCTCTTGCCCCCAGTCGCTCACCCAGTGAGTGGCTGGGCTGGGAGCTGCACCCAGAACTTTCAGGAATCCGCTACAGCAAGCGCTTAGGTGCTGGTGCCTGTTCGCAGCCGCCAGCCACCCCCGCCCTCACACCTGGCTCTGATGAGCAGGCAAACCTAGAGGGGAAAGAGGGAGGCACTGCGAGCCCCCTTCCCAGGGGGGTTGGGGGAACTCAGCATTACTGAGTACCCAGGCCGCCTTCCCAGAAACCATCAACGCCATCACCCTAGCCTCCTACCCCAAACCTATGGCATTGCCAGCACCCGGGGCTACTGCCATGTCCCGAGCTCTAAGCAATGGAGTTTGGTTGGGGGAAGGTGGGTGGGAGCAGGGGACAGACACAGTCTGAGTTAGAGAGATCACTCTGGTTGCATCGAGAAGCATGGCTGAAGCACATCCAGGAGGAGCTCATGGGGTCATCGTGTGCCAGAGCAGGCCAGTGCTGTTGAGGTGATGGGGGAGGAAGAAAGGGATACTGAGATGCTCAAGGCGCAGCCAGGCAGGCTCAGAGCAAAGCCCTCGCCCCCTCCCTCACTCCTTCTGGAAGAGTGCCTGCTTCTGGCATGGCGGGGGTGAGTCCCTCTCCTTGGCCCGCTCACCCCCCATGCACAATTTATCCCCCTGACCTACATCCTCATTCCCTTGTCCTCGAAGACAAAGGCTGAGGACCTCAGCACCAGGGCAGCTCCCTCCTCTGGCCCAGGGGTCCCGGATCAGAGCAGGAGTGATGAGTAAGGCAGGGAAAGAGATTTGCCAGTGGGAGGAGCGGAAGCTGAGGAGGAAGAGTGGGGGGAGGAAGAAGAAGGAGAGAGCACAGAGCAGGCCACTCGGCCTGTGTTGATGAGCAGCTGGCTTTGCAGGAACTCCTGGAGCAGGGGAATAGGCTGGCTCCGGGGCCTCCGAGACCTGCATGCCAGCTCCTGCTCCAGCGCGGCTGCTGCGTGACCTTGACCAGTCACTTTAAAAACACTCTGACCAAGCTTCAATTCCTTCATCGAAAGATGGCCAAAGGCCTGGAGCCAGCTGGGATCCAAGGCCACACCCTCCGCCACATCAGGTACCCTCAGCTTCCCCCCAACACCCGGCTCTCAGAGGAGAAGCCCCTCTCCTGGTGCCCAGCGGCGAGGAGCAGCATGCACTGCTGCGGAGATTAATGCACCAAGAAAATGCATTAAGAAAGCAATGGCTCCCAGCTCAGTGGGACCCCCTGCTTCCAGGAGAGGGAGCCCACCTCCTCTGTCTGCTCTGGAAGGCTCAGAAAGGCCCAGCCCTTCCCCAGGAGCAGAGCCCCTGCCATGCACCCCTCCCAAAGAGCTCAAAGAGCCTTTTCCTCTTCTCTGCACTTCCTCAGTCACGCACAGTCCTGGGAGCTGAGAGAAGAGATGGATGGTCCCTATTTCCACCTCCAGCTCTGTCTCTTAAGAACTTTTCAGAAATTCTCCACAGTTGGTGGGCTGTGAACTGAATTGCGTGCCCACCCAATTCATTTTTTGAGGCTCTCTCTCTCCCCATGCGTTGGTGTTTGGAGATGGGGCCTGGCTGGTAATTGGGGTTGGATGAGGTCGTGATCGTGGTCCCCATGGTGGGATTAGTGCCCTTGTAAGACCCACCAGTGAGTGCGCTCTCTCTCTCTCTCTCTCTCTCTCTCTCTCTCTCATGACCCATAGCAAGAAGCCAGTCTGCAAGCCCAGGGAGAGTTCTCACTAGGAACTGAGCTGGTGGCTCAGTTCGGACTTGCAGCCTCCAGGACTGTGAGAAACGAAAGTCTGTGGTATAAGCCCCCAGTCTGTGGGGCTCTGGGCCTCAGACAATAGTGTGATTGCACGCATGCCCAGGTCTCCTCTCAAAACCCCTTCAAATCAAACCACTCGCCGCTCCCAGACAAGCTGGGCTGAGTCAGCCACTCCTGCGCTTGCACTCGCTTCTCCCTCGGCCTGCAATGCCCCTCCCTGCTCCCTGTGTCCCAGTGGGGACTACCACCTAAGACTAAAACTCAACCCTCCCCTTCTCCCTGAGCTTCTCCCGGTCCTTCAGCTGGAACTGACCTCGCCCCATTTTGCAGCCCACAGGCCCTACCAGCTTATCCATCCAAGATGGGCATATCTTGTCCCCTGTGCCCTCGTTTTCATGAGAACCAGACACCTCTGTGTGCCTCAGCATCCCCTGCCTGGGAAATGGGGCCACGGACAGCGCCACCTCACTGGGCCTTCGTGAGGATCGGGGTACCTCAGTGCACAGTGCGGAGAATCTACGAAGTGCCGGCACATACTCAGCTGTTATTGTTGTTATTGTCATTATTAGTATCCACCTTAGAGTCCCCACAGTTGATGGATAAAGAAATGAACCATTTCCCCCATTTTACAGTTGAGAAAAGTGAGACAGAGCGGTGGCAGGCAGGGGACATTTGTTCGCGGTCACTCAGCCAGCCACCAGCAGAGCAGGGTCTGACCTCAAAGTCCAGGCTGTTTCTGCAGTTTCTCTGACCCCCTTTACAGATGGAGACACTGGGCCAAGGTAGGAGAAGGACCTTGCCCAAGGTCATGCAGAGAGAGCAGGTTTTAATAACTGGGCCGCAAGGACAGCTGAGGGGGAGTGGTTTTCTGGAGGTGATTTCTCTCACGGCCCCTGCCCCTCCCCGAGGCCCGTCCCAGCCAGTCCCAGGGCTGCCAGCAGCAGGGACGGGTGATGGAGCAGGAGGTGATAAACACCTCCTCTGACTTCCGTGAACTCCCATCCAATTTGCCGTTCCCAGGCTTATGCCAAGAGTGTTTGTGTTAATAAAACCAAATGGACGTTTCGGAGTCCACGCGGAGTGAGTGATGGCGGAGGCAGCCAGAAAGCCTGGCAGCGACAGACTCCTTCCTACTGAGCCCGGGGCGGGGGTGGCGGGGGAGGGGAAGGGGGGGCAGGTGAGCCGGGCACAGCCCTGGCGCCACAGCCTCCTGGGGTTTCCCAGCCCCAGGGGACCCTCCCTTCCAACACCCTCGATGTACATGGGAGGAGACTGAGGCAGGGACACTACAGGGACATCCGGGATTCCCAGGGCCCAGGCCAGGTGTGGGAAGAGCTGGGGCCTGCGAGGGTAGTGATATTTTGATGAACCAGAGACCCCTGGGCAGGAAAACGCCAAGGAAGGAGGGATCGCAGCGGGGAGACGAACTCGGGGCTCAAGCACTTACCAGAAGAGGGAGAATTGCTCCCCAAAGGTGAGTGGCTGGTCCCAAGTCGGGGGGCCTTTGAATCGCCCTCCAAAATGACCTTTCCCAGGGCAACCCGAGCCCTGAAGAGACGGTCAACCTGAGGTGCCTCTCTCATCCCCTGCCCCCTCGCAGAGCCCCTGTCTCTGACCCTCCCCCTCAGTGAGACCACTGCCCTCTCAGAGGCCTGGGCCTTCCCTGCGTCCTTGGGCTCTACACTGGAATTTGTCCGTCATCTGCCGGACCAAGTGACAGGGACTGCAGTGACAGCCCAGGGGACACATACTCACATCCTGGAAACCTCCAGGCCTGGGAGCTGCCAGCCCCTTCCTGGGCCAGATCCCCAGCCTTGCCGACAACACCCTTTCCCCAGCCCTGTTCCCCCTACCCCACACCTCCAGGCCTCATCTCAGCCCGTGCCCCCCATCTCCCTGCCGCTCCCCAGCACATCCCAGCCCTCAGTGAGCCAGCGCAGACTAATTGCAAGTCCCAGGGGAGGGTGGGGAATCGAGATCCACCCACACTCCCTCTTTCTACCTCCCATCTGCATGGTCCCTCTAGCAGACGGGGCCCAGACTCCACGATCCACAGGCCCTGGGTTAGGTTTGGTTTGGAGAAGCAGGCAGGGACACTCAAGTGTGGCCTAATCCCTGTCCTGCCCGGGGAAAACCTGTGAGGCCTGGGTCCCTGCCACCTGGTGAGGATGGACTCATGAACTTTCAGGTCACCACGACCTTCTGAGTGACCCCCAGGTAACCACTATTCTATCCCTCAAGGTGCCAGCGGAGTGCCCACAGAGCCCTGTCTGCCTGGCGCAGGAGGGAGCGGGAGGAGTTGGGGCAGACTCCGCCCACCCACCCCCACTCCAGCTTCAATCAGATCCACCCCGCTTTCATCTGTGCTCCGTAGAGAGTCTCCCTGTAAGCCTGTGTTTGAACAAAGCTCTTCTCCACTGCACACATTTTGCAAACCTCTGATCCAGCCCGGCACCTCGTGTTCCGGCAGCCTGCGAAGGTTTGCAGTCTGGTGGCCCCGGGCTACGTCCTATTTATAAAACTCAAGAGCTGCGGTGGGAGGGGGTCTCTTTCCCTCTCTGAGCTCCAGTTTCTCTGTCTGTAAAATGGAAAACTCCCCAGGCTGCTTCTGAGAATCTGAAACAGTGTAAGGAAGGCACCAGGTGAGTACTGGGCTTTCAGTGACACTCATTAAATTCTTTTTATGTACAAATGAGGAGCCTGAGGATGTGCTAAGATGTTAGTCCTCTGCAAGGTCACATGTGGGCTGGCAGCAGGGATATGTGCTCCCCCCACTCCACGGGACACTGGCAACCTTAGCCCCCCACCGGCCACCTCACCCAGCCTTCAGCTCCCTCCTAGGACTGCAGCCCCCGTATTGGTGCAGCCTAGGCCCTCCAAAAGCCTCACTGGTCCTGATGGAGCGTGAGCACCAACCGAGCCGACAGGCCTTCTAGAACAGCAGCGGAGCAGCGGAGCGAGAGGAGGGAGGCAGGAGATGGCCTGTAAGCCCACACATTGTTCATGGAGCCCATCCCGGCTGTTACTGCTGCTATTTAGCATTTAGATAACACTGTATTTCCGCAGGGTTTGCTGCCTGGGCCTTCAGTAACCAGCCAGGAGAATGAGGTGCTGACTTCAAGCAAGGAGGGAGAACTGGTGGAAGCAGCCTGTCTGCTCCGAGGCTCCCTTCAGCTCACTCATTCATCCATTTACTCATTCAACACACAGTAGCAACGCGCCCGGGACACCCCATGTCCTGTGCTGAGCACAGGGGGGCTAGACCCAACCCGTCCAGGACAGAGACGTTAAGCCTGGAAAACATGGCTCAGGACCTGCTGTCTCTGGGAGGCTTCCCCTCCCAACACACATATATACGCACCCAGGGCCACCCCCTTGGGACTTTGGGGCAGTCAGAGGGCAACACAATCACCAAGAGGTGATCACAGGCAAACTCTTGCGGGAGGCGGGTAACACAGACATGCAGGACGGTTGCTTCAGCAGCGGGCGTGAATTATACCGAGGCACCCAGACCGCCTCCCCCCTCTTCACCTGCTGATCACAGTGGCGGTGCCCACGGAGCCAGTGAAGGCGAGGTCACCCATGATCTGCATTCAATGGACTTCTACAGAAGATCAGGCTGCAGGTCCCCTCTGTGTCCAAAACTGGGGGTCAGGCTGTGGTCAGGGTTGGGGTCACTCAAATGGGAGATGTCCTGTTTACCACTGTAATCCCTAGTGCACAGAAATGCCTGGTGTTCAATAAATAGACAGGGAATGAATGAATGAAAGTTAATCAGGGTTCGTGTAGAGCTGGGGCCCTGGATCAGAGACAGCCTGTCTGTATCCAGGGACAAGTCAGTCTGGAAAGAGTGTTGAAGCGTCTAGCAAGTATCAAGGCCAAGGAAGCAAACAGAACCCAAAGGACCAACTTGGTGGCTGAGCCGCCATCTTTGTTTCCCCAGTCCCAGGTCCTATACCAGCTCCCAGCTTCCAAACTCACTGACACCTCCAGGACAATCCCCATTCTTCTTGGGTCCCTGGCCCCTCTAACCCTCTCACCATGTCCGTACACCCCCATACACCCCCCCAAGAGCTGATACCATCAGCCATCTCTGTAATACCTCTCACCGCACCCCCCACACCCCTACTTAACTGACTGCGCTGCTTTGTCAGTGCCACGCCATCACTGTGAGAACAAGGCCAGCCTCCTGGGCGTGGTACTCAGTGCCCCGCCTGCCTCTCCAGCCCCAGCCCAGGTTTCCCGCTCCAGCAACAGGGAACGCCCTGCCATTTCACGCTTTCAGGCCATTGCACATGCACTTTCCCCTCTATGCACTGTCTTTTGCTTTCTTAAAAACAGGGCAAATAGTTGATTGTTTTAAAGAAGCATTTTCTTAAAGAGTTGACCACTTTGGTCTGACAGTCCTCTGTGATTGCCCTGTCACACAACGTATGGTAATTACCAATTCTGCCTTTATCTTTCCTACCTTAAAAAAAAAACAAATCCCAGCCCTGGCTGCTGCGGCTCAGTGGATTGAGCGCCTGGCTGCTGCGGCTCAGTGGATTGAGCGCCAGCCTATGAATCAAAAGATTGCCGGTTCAATTCCCAGTCAGGGCGCATGCCTGGGTTGCGGGCCAGGTTCCCAGTAGGGGGCATGTGAGAAGCAACCATACATTGATGTTTTTCTCCCTCTCTTTCTCCCTCCCTTCCCATCTCTAAAAATAAATAAATAAAATCTAAAAAAAAAAAATGGGTCTATGATTCATCTTGACTTAATTTTAAAAAAAAAGCTTGGCTGGTGTGGCTCAGTGGATTGAGTGCAGGCTGGGAACCAAGCAGTCCTGGTTCGATTCCCAGTCGGGGCACATGCCTGGGTTGTGGGCTAGGTCCCCAGTAAGGGCCATGTGAGAGGCAACCACACATTGCTGCTTCTCTCCCTCTCTTTCTCCTTCCCCTCTCTCTAAAAATAAATAAATAAAAACTTTAAAAAAATAAATCTAGAACTCCAGGCCTGGAACTACATCCTGTTATTACCAACACTACCACCGCCACTGTCTTCACCTTGCCACCACCATCACTGTCGCCACTGCCACACCTGCCGTCACTGTCATTCATTAAGCACTCACTATGACCCGGGCAGTGTGCTGAGGTATTACGTGATCTCCTTCTCCAATCCTCCTAGCATCTCCAGGGAAGAAGCGGCTGCTCCGTTCTCTGTTGTCAGGACAAAGGGACTGAGTCTCCAAGAGACCCCGTATCTTGCCCAAGGATTCAGATTCAAGCTGCTTCTCCCTCCCTGACCAGGAAGGTAGCCTGGAGCCTGAATAACCCAAAATTCCTCCTAATGCAACACTAGTTCAGTTTGTTTTCAGCCTGTCTCAGGAGGTCAGCCACTTAGAGGGCCACTAACATCTGTGGACTCTGGCACAGCCCCGGCCACCACATCCCAGGATGCAAACCTCTGGGACAGGGCTCTGAGTTGCCATCTGGCCTCACAACACTCACCCCACCCCTGGGCTCAGGGCATCACCAGGTCAGCTGACTTGCAGAACCATTTATGAGGGACCTACATCTGGCTTTGCACAGGGGTACCATGGGTTACTCAGCCGCAGGCGGGTCAATGCCGGGCAGGAGCCAGTCCCTCTGGCAGTGTGATGGATTCTCTCCCAGCCAGCCAGCCAGCACTTTCTCCTTCTGTCTCTCTCCCTCATCCTCTAGGCTGGAGAGACATGGGGGCAGTCCTTTCCAGGTGACATCATCCCCTGCCCAGTGTCCCAGGACCCCCCGGCTTTGTCTCCTCCATGTCCATAAGCTTGCCCTCCCGTGACCCTACCCAAAGCCCAGCTCGAGTGCCCAGAAAAGGCCTTTACTCCAGTATTTCGTGGGCACAAGACAGGAGAGGGGGCTCTGCCAACAGCTCTCAAGCTTCACAATAGCACTGGAAAACCTTCGCTTCAGAGGGCACGCCCTGTCTATCGCTCACCACAAGGTGCACTTACTCAAGAATCTTGAGGGTGGGGTGGGGTCCTGTGCCCCGCCCCCTCCCCGATTCAGACTGCACTCCAGCAGCACCCGGGTAATGTTTAGATTCCCTTGCCCTCCCACTGGTCCTAAGCATTGCCCTGACGTGACGAGGAGGGCAATAAAAGTAGGAGCTGATATTAATTAAGCTCTTGCTTTGAGAGGCACTGTTCCAAGTGCACCACAGGCATTCAATCATTTCATTCACACACAGGCCTAAGAATGAGAATCCCTCCTTATCTCTGTTTTGCAGAAGAGGAAACTGGGGCTCAGAGTGGCTGAGTCACTGGCTACGGGACTCCCAGTTGGAAGGCGGCAGGGCCAGGATTACTTTTATATGCTGTTGGAGAATGCACTTCCCTGGTTTCTGGTCTTCTCTTAATACCTCCCCTCCCCCTTGTTGCCACCTACTGCTGGCCCCTTCCCCAGCCTCCCCACCCTCCATCGGTGGGTCTGGCACTGAGCGTGCATGATATGCTCCACCCTGCCTGCAGAGGGCACTCTCGGGCCTCAGTAAAGGGATAGGACCAGAGTTGCTTGCTCTGCCAGGGCCTGGCAGCTCTGCCGGTGGGCTGAGCAGGAGGAAGCAGGCTGAAGACCAGGCCACGTCCTCCAGCAAGCTCCATCAGCAATCTGGATGACGTGTGACCTTCTGTCTGACTCAGGCATCTGTTTCTCAATTGGTTCCAAACTCGAGCACAGAGCAAGATGTCATTTGCTGTCCTTGCTTAAACCCCAGTAATGATAAACACATAAATAAATAAACAGCTTTTGTTCACTCCTATGAGAATTCATCGCCTTCTAAATATATTCCCTTCCAAATATAAACATTGACATTTCTCTACATGCATTCCCATTTCATTTAATAATAGAAATAACAGTAATCAGAAAAAATCGCTGCTATGTTCGGCGTCTGACATACGCCAGAGGCAGGGGTGCATTCCTCTTCACTTCACAACCCCCACGGGGTGCCCCCTGTTGGCCCCGGATTTGCCAGTGAAGACATTTGGGCTCCAACAAGGTAAGTGATCCCAAGGACGCACAGCTGGTAAGTGATGCATTAAAACCTGTACCAGGTCCCCCAAAATGCACATCCGGCCAGAACCTCAGACCGTGGCGCTATTTGTTAATAGGGTCTTTGCTGATGTAATTAGTCAAGATCAGGTCTTACCAGATTGGGGTGGGCCCTCAATCCAATGACTAGTTCTCATGAGGACAGGCAGGCTGGCAGGACACAGAGCAACAAAGAGGAGCTGTGGGGGACACACAGCCCACGAGGACACAGGCAGAGATGGGAGTGATGCGTCTACAAGCCAGAGAAGGTCAAGGACGGGCAGCAACCTAGGAAGAATCCTAGGAGGAGACAAGAAAGGATCCTTCTCTAGAGCCTTCCGAGGGTGCACGGTCCTGCCACCACCTGGGTTTTGGACTTCGAGACTTCAGAATTGCAAGAGCATAACTCTGCTGTTCTAAGCCACCCTCTTTGGGGTCCTTGGTTACGGCAGCCCTAAGAACCTATCATGGAATCTGAGGGTAATTATTCTCTAATCTCTCTCACAGTTAGGGTCCCACCAGTATTCACAGGAAGCCAGAGAGTGCCGCACGCTGAGGACACAAGGAAGATGCAGCCCCTCGCTCGAGGGACTCACGCTCGGACAATGGCAGCGCGGCTGTGCTGGTCGCTTTGGCTTCTGGTGGGGAGCGGGAGGGGCAGAGGATGTAAGCAGATCTTGCCCTTTTGGCACTGCCACTTCCTGACTGCGTGACCAAAGGCAGGTCACAGCCCACTTCCCTGAACCTCGGTTTCTTCATCTGTAATATGGAAGTACTTATACCAACTTGCCTCCTTCCAATGAGGTAAGGGATATGGAAACACTTTAGGAATTGGCGTCTGGCTGCAAGAGGGGCAGCGCTTTTGCTGGGGTGGAGGGGGTGCGGTGTGGGCACGCCCACGCATACACACGCGTACCTGCACCTTTGCAATGGGAGACAAACGCCCAAGGGCTAGGAAGCGGGGCTTGGTAAATATTATTGTTTCCACCTTTCTGTATGTGGAAATATTTCACACTCAATCCAGAAGAGAAAAAAGAGGGTGCGGGGGTGGAGGATGCCCGGCTGCGCGGTTCTGTGCTGGATCTGTGTTCTCAGGCGCCAATGTCCTTTGGGAGCAGAGTCATCTTCAAAGGGCAGCTTCAACAGCAAGCAGTCGGAACCACAAAGGAAAGAAATGGCCCAAGGGGAGAAGGCGCACTTGCATCGGTCTCAGTTCCCAGTCCCCGAAACTGACACCTCCAGCCAGCCGTCAGCTGCCAGCCGCCAGCTGCCAGCCGGCCAATCTCAGCTCCTTTTGCCTGGACTGCCAGCATCAGCCATGCCAGGGACTATGCAGTAACCCTGAGATGTGTTAGAGGCGGCATCTGATTGTTGCCAGTCAAGTAGAGGGGACCAGAGACCCACAAGATCAAAACTGCTCTGTGCAAGGAAAGCTGTGGAGTACAGGCACCAGAGGGAGAGCCTGCGGGCTGCCCATAGGTGGGAGCGTCTTCCTTGCTGAATCTGGGAGGATGGAGAGAATGGGATGCTGAGAGTGTGGGGGGTAGGGGGGCCCAGTCTGCACGGGGCTTGGCAGCACCTGGAACCATGAGCTCGCGTCTAAGCAGAACATTGCACTTCGGAGCCCCTGGAAGTCGCCACAGTCCAGCCTCCAGGGTGGTCTGGGCATCTTTCCTGGGCCGTCCTGGCTGTCCTGTCTGCTTGGAACATGGTCAGGGCCTCCCCTGCGGGAATGTGACCTCACTCTCCCAATCAGAGTCCAAGAAAAAAATGCATAAGGTTGACTCAGCCCCACTGGGACTCGTGAAAACTCACCCCCAAGCAAGCCTGGCAAAAAATCATTCTGGTGATTTAATCCAATCCAATTTAACCACTATTTATTAAATAAACAGACAGCTGAGCACAGAGGCTACGCACGGGGCCTCTGGAGCCGGGCAAACTGGGTTTAAATCCTAGCTCTAATGCTTGGGACCCGTCACTGAGCCGTTCAGAGCCTCAGTTTTCTCGTTTGTGACAGCAACGATAATAATGGCACTTACCTCCTAGGGCCGCCTGAGCATTATTAGATGCATAAGCGTTTGGTAAATGAAGTGGTGTAGAGCAGAGGGACATCCTACATCATCCCCACACACCGACAAGTGGAGCTGGGGAGGGGACTTGCCTCATCCACGACAGGATTTGAAGCCAGAAAGCCGGTCTCCAGAGACCCCGCCCTTAACCGCTAAGTTAAAGCAAATCCTGTTCAGCTCGCTGTCCCCTCCACCCAGAAGTCTGGCCAGGAGCATGTCGCACAGAAGACATAAACACTGAGTGAATGACAGCGCCCCAGTACGTGAATCATTATCCCTTCTCTAACTCTTTATGTGACCTTGGGCGTCTGATACAGTCTGTCTTAAGGGTCTGTTTCTTTGTGTGTAAAAATATGTCTGAATACCGAGTTCACAGAGTGTCAGTGAAAAGCAAATGAGAGAGATCGCCCATGCAAACACGCCCAGTGGGGTGTCTGACAGTTAGTCCATGTTAAATAAATGTCATCTTAATCTTCTTTCATTTCCTTGACTCTGTGCTCAGTTCTGCTCAAGGACCCATGGGGAACACAAGAGGAGAAAATATATTCTTGTCCTAAAGGACTTTATACAAAATGGAAGAGTAGGAAACCGCTCATTTAGAGGACAAACTACAATTAGGCGCCGAAGCAGAAGTCACCTAGGAGTTCAGAGCGCTTTGCATGGACTGGGCAGTCTGGAGGGCCTCCGGGAGGAGGTGTTTGAAAAGAGCCATCCACCTCATTATCTGCCACATAAAGTGCCTCAGGGACTGTGTTCCCAGTAGGCAAGCCCGGGCCAGAAAAGCAGGCAAGGACATTAAAACATTGCCTCGAGGTTTGAAAGCCACCGCCTCTGATGGGGAGAAACGGGCTCTGATCAATTCCCTCCGATCAAAGGGTGGAGTATGGCAACAGAACCAACCGGAATGCTGGCAGCAGGCTAGACCGAGCGAGTGATGTTCAAAACCGCACACTTTGGGCCCAGACATTGATGTCCTTCCAGAAAGTGCCCCGCGTGGATGTGAGGAAGAACAAAAGGATGGAGGACATAGAAAATACTCAGCTGAGCCAATCAACCCAAAACTCAAATAAGCCAATTCCACAATGTTCCAGCTGGGAGGAAACTTGGGCATCTTCAAGTCACAAATTTCAAAGCTAGGCAACTCTCCAAGGCCATTTCATCCCAATACTCCCTCCGTAACACCCCCATATCCAGCGCCTGTATTGAATAGAAAAGGTCACTGAAGCCCAGGGAGTTTATGAGCACTGCTCAAGTTCATGGTGATGAACAAATGCCTAGTATCCAGACCCCTGCCCCAATTTCAGCCCATATGCAGTTCACTACAGGAATGGACATGCGCTTGGCTGCCAATCCAAGCCATGCAACCTCCTGGGCACGGTGATTCATTCTGGGATAAGCTCACAAATCTATGCAACAAGATAGAATGTCTGAGACTTTGTTCAAACTATTAAGAGGGCAGTGCACCATCTTTTCCGCTGGCCTTGACCTGGGATGTGGAGGTCTAGAATCACTGGCACCATATTGCCGTCTCATGGAGTCCAGGAGTGAAGCAAACAAAGAAAACAGTAGAGAGAGATGGGATGTCCTGATGATATCTGTATTCGTTAGGGTAACAGAGATGCTGTAACAAATAAACCCCAAATCTCAGGGGCTTAGCCCAATAAAAATGTATTTCTTGCTCCTGTAACAGCCGGATGTGGGTCTTTCTGGTGGTTCAGGACCCAGGATTTTTCTATCTTCTGCAACACCCTCCCCTCATGCCTTGGAGTTCTTTGTCCTCAGGCCTTGGGAGAAGTTGGAGTGGAGGAAGCATATTTGTTTCTTAAGCTCCTTGGTTTGGAAATGACACAGACCACTTCCACCCTATTCCATTGGTAGGAACAGGTCGCGTGGCCAAATCTGAATGCAAGGGATCCTGGAAAATGTAGTTCTTGGCTGGGGGCGCTTCTTTCTAAACAAGCTACTCAGCAACAAGTCTGCAGTAAGAGAGTTGAACTTTGGTGACCACCTAGCTTCCTCTACCTCAATATCATGCGATTTCTGAGGCCTGGTCTTCCCTGGATATTTTTCACTGATATATGCTATTAAATTTCCTATTTCTGCTTAAGCCAATTTGGCCTGGATTTTCTGCTATTAAGGTCCAGAGAGTACTGACTATTTCACAGAGTCCTGCAGCCTATTTGTACAGCTCAGTATAAAACTCAGTCCTTCCTCTCCCCAGTCCAGCGTCTATCCCGTGATGCTTCACAACCTCCTCTCACCAGGCCATGCTCTATGGTTCAGTTAATAGAACAGTCATCCCCAAGGAAGAAGGGGGTGCCTGCCTGGGAGCTGAGACCAGAGATTGCCTGTCGTGTTCCCCACTGTGTGCCCACATAGAAGAAGCACATAGGAGAAGGATCAGTAGATCTTTCTTTTTTCAAATGAAAGAACAGTTGCTCAAAGAGAAATGTTAGAGGTGGTCAGCTTAAGAACAAAACTCCAGAAAAAAGCACCAGGAAGTCTCTCCCACCTTGTGTACTCCCAGCCTCTAGGCCACGGCCGAATGTGGCAGCATGGAAATAGGTTCACAAGGTCTTTAACGTTCCTGCCTTCTAGAGAGCCTAAGAGTTTACCCCTGAGTGGGGGCTGCACTTAGTGGCTGGCTTCTAATGTACAAAATGCAGAGAGAACAACAGTGCGTGACTTCCACGGGAAGACTATAAAAGGCAGTTTCCCTCTTTCTTTCTCTGGGATCCCTGGTTCTGGAGGAAGCCAGGTGCCATGTTAGAAGGAAGCTCAAGCAGCTCCATGAAAAGAGCCGTGTGGTGAGGAGCTGAGGCCTCACGCCAACAGCCACGGAAATGCACGTTCTGAGAAGCAGACCCCAAGCCCAGTCAAGCCAGCAGATGACTACAGCCCTGTCTAACATCATGAGTGTCATTGAGCCTGGACCACCCACTCAAGCTGCTCCTGAATCCCTGACCCGTAAAAACTGAGATATAGCACTGGCCTGTATGGCTCAGCTGGTTGGAGTGCTGTCCCATGGGCCAAAAAGTCATGGGTTTGATTCCTGGTCAGGGCACAATCCCAGGTTGCGGGTTCAATCCCCAGTCAGAGCAGGTTTTAGAAGGCAGCCAATTGATGTTTCTCTCTCTCTCTCTCTCTCTCTCCCCCTCCCCCTCCACCCATCTCCTCTCTCTAAAAAAGCAGTGGGAAAAAACCATCCTCGGGTGAGGAGGAAAAAAATACGGGGAGGTAATGAATGTTGTTTTAAGTCACTAGGTTTGGGGGTCATTTGATGAACAGCAGCAGATAATAAATACGGCTGAGTGAGGGGACGGTCAAGTTTTCTGCTGTGAGGACCTTCAGGAGCCCACAGAACTATGTTGGCTGTGCGTTGGTAACTGCTGTGAAGTATAAGATTTATGGAAATGGAGACTGACATATAAATATTCATGTCCCTCATCAAAACAGAAGCCGATGATTCAGCTGAAAGTGAATTACCAGTTAGAGGGTCAAACTGCAACACGGTAGATGGATTTGTTTTTGGTAGACAAAGGATAAGTTACATGACCTAGGGCACATGATTAAGTTGAATCAAATGAAATAGCCAATAAACAACCACATTTTAATATATAAAAAAATGACAACTTTAGATAGTTCAACCTGATCCTTCAATTCCCTGAGCCTCAGTTTCCTTTTTCATGAAATAGGGGTAAGGACCTTCATTGCGAGGATTAAACGGATAACCAGAAGGACCTTATGTACCACATGCAGGCTGCCTCAGAGCACATGGGACGGTCCATGATCGTCACATGACTTGCCCGCCACACAGAAATAAAGCCAGCTGTTGGCAACGTGACACCTGCCCTTGGTCTCCTAAAGTGGGAGAGAGAATACGGACCTGGAGACCCCTGCCTCCATGTTCCCACCTGGGTAACAGAAACGACACCTGCAGGGTGCCCTTCCTGGGCCAGCCTTGCCCGCCCCATCTCTGGCCCCGGGAGGAAGAAGACAGAGAGGGCAGGAGGCTGCGTCCCCACTGCTCACCTGCATCCCAGCCAGGGGGAGGGAGGAGGGAAGGGGTGAGGGCCCTCATTGCTGAGGCAGGCCTCGTCCCAGAGGCTGGTTTCAGCAGGATTGTTCCGGCAAATAGTTCAATTCCCTCCGGTTTTTGTAACACAAACAATCGCAGACAAGTCTTGGAGGGAGGGAAAAAAAAGAGTAATTTGTGTGGCATAAAAACGTGAAGCATTGAGCATGGCCTTGCAAGGCATTTACATTTCTAAACAAGAAACAAGAAATGCTGCTGCAGAGTGTGGCTGCCACGTAGTTGTCTTGTTTACTCCCTCCTGGCCCAGACCTGTGTGAGGCGGCAGTCTCCCGGTCCCCACAGCCCGCAGCAGAGGGCTTGGAAGCAGCAGACAGCTGCCCTGAAGACCAGAGTTCAAATCTACACTTGTCACTAAGTCCAAAGGTGTCACTGTGCCATTTCCTCTTTGGCCTTCAGTTACTCCTTATTTCTGTAACATGGAAAGGTTGGACTATATGACCTCGAAGGGACTCCTAGAAGTGACAGAGAGCCCATGGTTATACAATCTGGGGGGCAGGAGGCCTAGACTCGCACTGTGGCCCTGACATTGCCCGACCAAGTGACCCTGGGCTCAGTGCTAGAAGGAATTTCTGGTATAAACTGGTTCAGCTCCTCAACCCCTCCCCAGCATCCCTGAAAGCTGACCATCAAGTTTCTATGTCAATGCCTCCAGAGGTGGGGAGCTCATGTCCCTTGATAAAGAGGAGAACGACCATTTCCTTGCCAGACAGCCCCACAATTTACAAAGTTCATTCAAATCAACTTTCATGAAACCTCCACCCAACAGGAGACCCAGGAGGGTCTAGTGAGCCGCTGCACATGTTGTCACCAGGCAGGTCTGTGTTCCAACCCCAGCAGGGGATCTGAAGTGACTTCCTACCTTTGTGGCTTTCTGTCACCTTCCAGTTCTAGTGCACCCCTACCCTGCTGCCTGGTCCTCGACCTTCATGTCCAGGTCATCAGAAAGAGGAGAGAAGAACTTGAGGACATTGGTGGGTGGTTTGAAGGGTCAGCAGTAAAGTTCTTCCCGAGTGCCCAAGCCCTCCCTGTTTCCAGCGAACATTCATGTCCATTAGGTGGTCGTCAGGCTCCAGGTGGACCCCAATAATCTCACCTCCTGGGATTCAGGGTCCTCTGCGGTTCCCTCCCACACTGTGCCAGGGCTGGTCGGCGTGACCAAAAGAACACAGCAGCATTGACGGCGTGACACTTTCAAACATGGGCTACGAAAGATGTGGCCGTTCCTACTTAGATCCCAGCAGGCCTGTTTGTAGAAATTGACGAACTGATCCCAAAATTTTATATGGAAATGCGAAGGAGCTAGAAGAGCCAAAACAATTCTGAAAGAAAAGAACAGGATTTGAAGGACTTAAACTACCCGATTTCAAAACCTACTTTAAAGCCACAGTTAACAAGACAGCGTGGTCTTGGCTCAAGGAGAGACGTGCGAGTGAGCAAGACAGAATTAAGAGTCCAGAAGTGAATCCCTACATCTGTGGTCTTTTCAACAAAGGCCCTAAGATGCCAATGGAGAAAGGAGAATCTTTTCAGCAATTGTTGCTGGGACTGTTGGATATCCACGTGCTGAAAAAAAAAAATCAGTTAGGACTTGTACCTTACAGCGTACAAAAACTTAACTCAAAATGGATCATAGATCTAAATGCAAGAATCAAAAGTATAGAACTTTTACAAAAAAAACATAGAGAAGAGAATCCTCATGACTCCGGGTTAAACCAAAATTTTTCATATATGACAGTAACAGCATGATCGATAAAAGACAAAAAGTGATCATTTGATTTTATCATAATTAGACACGCCCCCTACTGAGAGAAAACTTTTGCAAGTAATATATCTGAGGACTTGTATTCCGAATATATAAAGAACTTTTATAACTTAGCATCAGACGAAAAGCCCAAGAGTCAAAAGATTGGGAAAGACATTTCATCAAAGAAGATATATGAATAGCCAGCAAGCTCATGAGAAGATACTCAACACAGTTAATCACGAGGGAAATGCAAATGAAAAGCACAGTGAGATACCGCTACATGTTCACTCGTGTGGCTTTAATCAAAAAGACAGACACACCCGTGCTGATGAGGATGCAGACGAACTGGGACCCTTGTGTAGTACTGGTGGGAACTGAAAACGGCACAGCCACCTTGGAAAACCATTTGGCAGTTCTTATAAAAGATAAACATAAATTCATTATGACCCAGCAATTCCACTCCTAGGAATCTACCCAAGAGGAAAAAAAAAAAAACACCGACACCCACACAAAGACATATATGTAAATTACTCATCACAGGCAAAAACTGGACACAGCCCACATGTGCATCAGCGGATGAGCGGATGAACAAAGTGTGGCACGCCCATGCGGTGGGATTCCCTCCACCATAACAGGAGTGGACTCTCGATCCATGCGGCAACGGGGGTGAACCTTGAAGACATTTTGCTGGGTGAAAGACTCCAGACAGAAAACACTGCACATTCTTGGTTCTATTTGTATGAAATGACAGAAAAACAAATGTGTGCAGTCAGACAGCAGCAGCAGAGCGGTCGCCTAGAGCTGGGGGGTGGGGGGCGCGGGGCAGGGGGCAGCGTGGTGGTGGGGGAGGACGGGAGCTCACTATAAATGGGCATAAGGTAACTTGAGGGGGTTGGAATGTTCTAAAACTGGGTTGTGGTGGCAGCGGCACAGCTCTGCAAATTTACTAAGCCATAGCGAGGGCACAGGAGGAACACTGTGGCTTCCATTTGGTGGCTGTTTGGATCATCAGCTGCCCCTGCTGTGTCACGAGCCCCTGAAGAGGTTCGAGTCGTGAGGGCAGGAGGCCTCCTGGACGGATCTGCATTTGAACGAGCCATCAGGGAAGCGGCCCTCCAGCCCCAGGTGAGCCTTCAGATGACCCCGGGTTCCTCCTGACTGAAAGAAACCTCATGAGAGCTCTTGGCCCTGAACCACCCAGCTAAGCTGCTCCCAGATCCCCTGTCCTCACACACCATGTGAAACAATAAATGTCCGTTGTTTTAAACTGCTAACTTTGGGATCATTTGTTATGCAGCCATAAATAACTCACGCACACTATCTCATGGGGATCCTCCCAGCCAAGTTTTTGGTAGGCTTCTGTAACCCCATTACAGAGGTACAGAGACAGGGGCTCCAGGGTGTGGCCCAAGATTATGCAGCTTCCAGGAGGCAGGGCTAGGGTTTAAACCAGGCCAGCCTGACTCCAGAGCAGCATCCATCCACAACTCCGCACGCAGCATCCTGAACGAGGCCCTATTCAAGATGACCAGGAGGGAGGACGAGTCAGGTCCCTGCCCCGTGGGAACTCCAGTCTGATGGGGGAGGCACAGCAGCAGCGCAGACCCCCTTACCCTTGTTCAGCGACGGCCCCTCATCCTGGGGCTCCTCGTGGGGCTCCACTAAGCACCGCAGCAGCCGAACCCATTTCATTCAGTTCTGCAAAGAGCTCCAGAGCACCCCGCGCGGGGCTCCTGCCTCTCCCTGGAAGCGCGGAGCAGCGAAATTGGACAGTAATGTGTTGTCGTTCAAATATTTCAGCTGGCGCCAGGGTGAATTATGATGCCGTCCTACTTCATTCAGCGTAGCATCTTTCATAAGAGCCGGGTCTCAGAAACACTTTGGAGAAGGAAATAATAAATAATTGCCCAGGGGACAGAGCACGAGATGAAAAGCTCCAGGCTGGTGGGAGGGAGGAGGCGGGGAAACCCAGTCTCCGTGAGCTCGTGTGTCCAGGCAGCTCACGCTGGGCAGCTGGACCCCCTGCGAGCAGAGCCTTGGGCTTGAATGCTGGGTTCCAGATGCTTCTGGGGCTTCCTGGTCAGGTGGCTGCAGGAGTTCCACACCCCTGCACCAGATCTCCCCACAAGGGAACCCCCGGGGAGGAGCCCCACAGCTCCTTCTGGCTGAGACAGGGCCCCTGGGTGGGCTACTCTGTCTTCTCAGAGCCCTCAATGGCTCCCATCTCACTCTGAGTCAAGGCCAAGGTCCCTGCTCGGACCCACAGAGCCCCGCAATCTCACCCTCATCACTTCTCTGACCTTCTCTGGCCTCTACAGCGCTCTCATTTCACTCCAGCCCCCTGATCTCCTTGCTGCGCTCTCAACACATCAAGCACATGCCTGCCTCAGGGCCTTTGCACTGACTGCTCCCTCTGCCTGGAATACTCTTCTCCCAACGAGCCACGCAGTCTTTGCTAAAGACCTCCAAGTCTTTGCTAAAATAATACCTTCTCAGTTACACCTACCCTGACTTCCCTATTTAAAATTGTTCTTCCCTTGTCCTCACTCCTGATCTTCTTTACTCTGCTCTGTTCTCCCCCCACCCTTATACCCTCACCTTGCATGCACTCTAATGCGTGCATTATTGGGATCATAATCTGCCTCCTCTTGCTAGGTGGGAAGCAATACAAGGCAGTGCTTCTGTTCCCATAGGGTGCCTAACATGGGCACTCAGCAAACAGCTGCGGACTCAGGTGTGCCCATGCAGACCCTCGAGCTCCCGTGCACAGGAGCGCACTGACATACCTACCTGCAGACCCACCTGCAGGCTTGCACACTTATGTGCCCTCAGGGCAAAACCACAGTTAGTTCCTCACTTGCAAGACCACGTCCCCAGGACAGTAAAACCTGAACTGTGGGCCCCGCATCAAACCTGGGCTTAATCCCAGCTCTACCATTCGCTGTTATGTAACCTTGGGCAAGGCATGTGGCCTGTCTCCGCTTCGGGGTCCTCATCTCCAAAGGGGAAATAATGAGTGTTGCCACTCTATAAGGTAGGAACTAGCTACTATGTGCATTGTACAGATGGGGAAACTGTGGCGTGAGGAGGCAAAGTGAGGATGAAATAAGATACTCAATTACAAAATAACTACCATCGCTCAGGTCTTTGCTGAGCCTAGAAGTTAAAACTGAGAGGATGCAGGAGGTAGAAGCGGCCTGGGGTGAAAACCTCAAAATATAGACATTAGGGCTGAGCTGGAGACGTTTTCTCCAACCCCTGTACCACAGAAAGTGAATTCACCAGGACAAAGTAAAATGAGAGCCAACACCAGCTGTGGGGACTAAAAATAACCCTCAAGTGTCAGTGCAGGGAGGTTCTTAGAGATAATCAACCCATGTTCCCACTCTCCGAGTGAGAGAGTGGGATTCAGCGTGGCAAAGCCCCTTGCCACGATCACATCACAGATAAGCGTGAGCTCTGGGATGCGAACCAGCTCTGACATCAAGGCCTGTTCGTGGCGTGGCCCAGTTGCTTTTTGATTCATTCAGCAGGCAGCTAGCTCTTGCCCGACTCCTGAGTCAGCCAGGTTCCTAGGACCCAGTGGATGCTGGGGAGGATCTCTCAGGAGGCCTGCAAAGTCCCTGATCCTGGATCTGCAAAGACGGAAACAGTCATTCAGGGGCCCAGAGGAGAGGCCAGTGGGACACGGGGCAGGACATCTGCATGCTGCCTGCGTGTGTCCATCCAGCTCCCCGCTGCTGGCAACCGGAGAGGGAGAGAGAGGCCGGTGGAACCTCCAGGAATATCTGGATTGAGACTCTTCAGAAACGTTTTTTTTCTCACTTGCTCAGAAGCAGTGACTTCTATTTGGAAGGTGAGGGACAGGTCTCAGCACAGGACGAGTTTAAAATAATTAAACTCACCCTTCAGGACCTAATAGGAAATTTAGGACTGGGTCCTAGGAGTGAGCGCTGCATGCCAATGGGAAGGGGGAAACCAAGGAACCCCTATCCTTTCCTTCGGTTTCCATTCAACAAAACTGTCATGGGCCCGGCAGGGCAAGGAGGGCCCAGGCCAGGCACTGGGGGGCTAAGGATGAATAAGGAATAGCCTTAGCAACCGCAGAGCCCACGTCTATTTAGAAAGAGGACAAGTCCATGGCGCTGGAGTCGGAATCTAGCCAGCCACAGCTCAGTGGTCCTCAGCCGGGCGATTCCACCCCTCAGGGGACATTTGCCAGTGTCTGCAGATATTCTGGTTGTCATACATTGCCAGGGGCATGCTACTGGCATCCACTGACGCTAGGGACGCTGCTGAAACGTCCTATGAGGCACTGGGCAGCCCTACTATAAAGAATCATCCAACCCCAGATGTCGATTGTACTGAGGGGGGCGACCCTGCCCTAAACAAGAGTTTCCCATCGGGGGAGGATCCTCAGAAGGCCCAGGCATGTCCAGTCAGAAATCCAGGGGACTCGCTGGGACCAGAAGCAAAACCTGGGATCTCTATGTCCTTGTGCATTTTCCCAGGGTGGTGATCATTTTAAGTCTCAGCCCAGTTTTGAGGCCAGACAAGAAGTTAAATTGTTGGACCGTTTCATGCTCAGCACCCAGCATGGGGCATGGCACTCAGTGACGCTTGGTACATACTGTCCGGATGAGTGGCACGGGGTCCTTACCGAGACCCAGAATAGTTCTCCTCTTCTCCACCCAAGTTCTGAGCACACTGGGAAATGAGACACGGAGCAGCAGATGGAGGCCAACATGTCACCTTTGGTACAGACAAAGGCTAATTTGGAGAACAGAACGTCGCTTTCTGTGAAAGGTAAATGGGCCTATTCAATGAACCCCAGAATTAAGCAGACCAACCCACCTTGTCATGGACAACTCTGGGTGAGGGCGGGCCACCCACCTCCCGGCCCCCGCCGCAGGAGCAAAGCCCAAATCCAGCCCAGCCCTGCCCAATAGAAATGCATATAATGCAACCCACAAAGGCCATTTTAAATTTTTTAGTAGCCAGGCTAAAAAAAAGTGAAATTAATTTTAATAATATATTTTATTCAACCCAGTATCTCCAAAATATGATATACAAAATTGAGCATTTTCGAGATATTTTGCTTTCTTTTCTCTTCATACCAACTCTTTCCAGTCCAGAATGTGTTTTACACTAGCATGTCTCAGTTCAGACTGACCACGTTTCCAAAGCTCACAGCCCCATGCGGGGAGCGGCTGCCGTACTGGACAGTGAAGGTCTCAGGGGCTATGGGGCTTATTCCTACTCCCCAGGGAAGAGGGGAAGGACTACGCCGCATGAGCCAAATTCACCGATGAGATGAATCTCTCTACCTGCCCTGGGACAGATTGGGCAGAGGACAGGACTTGCACTAGTTGAACTGCCTTCACATGGAAGGAAATACTGGCATTGGAGATACATTTCTCCTGGATGGATGGATGGATGGATGGATGGATGGATGGATGGATGGACGGACGGACGGACGGAGGGGTGGATGGACAGGTGGGTAAATGAATGATTAACAAGCAGATGATAGAAAATCGAGGTAAGACCTACAAACCAGAGCAGGGAGACAAATTCTATTTTAAAAAGCTACAAATGTCAAACCCCTTTGGAAAAAAATAATGCGCTTTTGGAAGAAATATGTCCTAGTTTTGAGAAGAAGAAAAAAAATTCCATCCACTGTCATCTCATTGAAACTTTGTGGGTAAAGGGAACAATAATATCTAAATAATGTCAATAGTATATAAATAATAAACATACACCTACTGCATGGCACACAATTGGATACTTTGTCCAGTAAGAATATAAACGATAAGCACAGAGGGGTTTTTGTCTGATTGTTTACTGCTTCATCTTTAGTACCTGGCATATATTAAGTGCTCAATCAATATTCACAGAATTAATGAATAATTTAATCAACCCAAGAGGCTCAGAGAGGTTGAGTAACTTGCCAAAAGACACACTGCTATTAAATGGTAAAACCTGATTTTAAACCCAGGTCTAGCGGAGGCCACAGCCTGTTCTACCACCTGCCTCTCAAGTGAATGATGCAGGAAATCACATTTCCCCGCCTGTCCCTCCTGAACCTGGCACTAGGTCAGCCCTGTCAGGTGCTCACCCTGGAGAGGTCCCCCCCCCCGCCCCCGCACAAGCTCTAGGCCAAGGAGGTTCCCTTCGCTTCTCCAGCTCACACTTTGCATGGTGCTCTCCCCACCCCCTTGAAGTGGAGAGCGCTGCGGAAAAGCAAATGCAGCTGAACTGAAGGAAGCGCAGCCGGCTCACCAAGGCTCATGGGAGCCATTGTTAAATTTTTCAGGAATTTTATGAGCCAGTTGTGAATACAGCCATTACTAAAAAAATTAAAGTACATAAACTTGCCGTTAAATAAATCACATTAAAAACAAAGATAATAAATACTCAAAGGTCCTCACTTCATAATTATTTCACCATATCGCACTACTATCCAGGCTCCTATGGTTATTTATGTCTCTTGTGCCTCTATGATGAAAATACTCCATGATAATGTCCTATCACACACACATTCTTCCCAACGCCACACTCAAGGATGTCACGTTGGTAGCTTGCAATCAGTGATGACGGGAGTATTTACACTATGGAAATTGGCAAATGCTACAGACCAGGTCCTGTTTTTATTAATGATCCAGAAGGATTGTTATAAAACATTTACCAGCATACTGTGGCTGGGTTACAACCTAGAGCGAGGTCACAAATCAAAGAGGATGGTTTTATGATTCTCTACTCCACCACTGGATAATTAAGAGAAAGCCATCTTCACTCGAAAAAATAAAATAAAATCCCCACTTCAAAACACGGCACCAGCTTTGGACTTTCTGAGGCTGTCTGGGGACGCGGCCCTGTGGGAGGTGGAAAATTCAGGGCACGTTCCCTCTGGGGTCCAGCGGCCCGGCTCAGCCCAGCGGGGGGCCTCCGCGACCACGGGTTCCATTCAAGGGCTCTCTCGCAGATACGCAACTCCCTTTGGAAATAACAACCCTGGGCCGTCTGGAGTCATTGCTATGCATGTCAGAGCCGGCCTCCCGTCTCTAATGAGCAGCTGGCCTGATGCCCACGGTTCGTCCCGGGCCCCCCGCAGAGATGAAGTTGATTTAACCGTATCCTGCAGTCCGCACTGCCCACCCTTCGTCTCTGCTTTCAACACTGCTGGTAGGTATATCAATGGCTGGAGTAGAGATTATGAAAGGCAGGGAACAGAAGCAGGGGAAGTCAGCCTCGGGAATCATGTCTGTCCCAGCTAGCCATCTCATTTATACACCTGGAGAGTCTAGGAGGATCTTTAATTAGTTTTGCATTTCCTCCTCAGTGGAGTGGACCATTTGTCGAGAAGCCCCTGGGTGTCTTGTACGCTTCTGGGCACCTTATAGATAATCTCATTTAACACTTTCACTATTTTACAAAGTAGGTATCATCCACCCCTTTTACATGGGAAGAAATCAAACCCTGCGGCGGTCAAGAACGCGTCCCAAGGTCAAGCCGCCACTGCATGGCTAAGCCAGTATGCAGCGCTCATCTCTCTGGATGAAGATTCGCATATTTTCTGCTGTGCTGCACTGGTCTGAAAGAGATACCCAGAATCCAGCTTGAAGAGTGGGTTGGATCTCAACCAACAGGGCCGAGGAGGGGGCATTGGCAGCATGGCAGAGAGTCAAACAAGCTCACGGGAGCAGGGAAGGATGGGGTATCGAGGAACACTGACTAACCTAAAGGTTTGCACGGGGCGGAGTGGATTTGTGTGGACAGAAGTAGGTATGGACACAGAGGGGGCGGGAAGAAGGAAGGGGGATGGGGAAGAACGGGTGAGTGTAAGGGTGAACACGAAGCATGCTAGGTGGGGGGAGGGAAGGGTGGACGGGTAGTAGTGGATGGTGGATGGGCAGAAGGGTAATGGGTGGACCATGCATGGTGGGTGGATGTAAGAATGAGTAGATGAACAGATGGGCAGAAGAAAGAAGGGAAGGGAGGGGAAGGGAAGGAGAGAAGGGAGGGGAGGGGAGGAGGGAGGGACGGGTGACAGATAGATAGGGGAGAGGCGAAAGGGTGGACAGCACAGGGCGGGTGAATGGGTTGGAAAGTAGACTGGGTGGAGGGGCTGAACAAAATGGAAAACAGACATGGACAACAGTGTGGTGACTGCGGGGGGGGGAGGGTATAAGGGGATTAAATGGTAATGGAAAAAATATAATAAGGATTATACATTTAAGAAATAAATAAAGTAACTGCTGATAGATATGAAAAACGTAGACAGTGAAAAGGTGGGCAGGTGAAACTGGCTGCACGGGCGAGTATTCGCGTGGGCACGTAGAAGGGTGACGGATGGACACGTGGACCGAGCATACGGGAAGGCAAATGATAGAGAAGTGAATATGGATGGGGGGAGGGGCAGGGGGGACTGGACGGGCAGGAGTGTGAAAGAGAAGGACAGTGTTTGGGGAGAGAGATGGGAAGGTGATGAGATGCATGAGCGGACGTGTGGGGGTGTGATCGCGCGATGATGGAAGCACTGAGAGGAGGAAGGGGCGGAGGAGAGAAGAAATGAGGGGAAAGACGAGAGGGAAGGGCTCGTGTGCACGGCAGAGGCTGAGGATCGCGGAGAAAGAGAACCCTCGCCCCGTGTCCTAGAACCAACCAGAGCCGGTCCTTTCCGGGTGCACGGACAGCTGAGCTTTCTGCGGGAGCTCAGCCCTTGAGTCCCTGGCCCGTAAGCGCCTGTCTCCCCCTCTCCTCCTCCCAGCCCACCTCCCCTCCCCTCCCCTCCCTCCCTCCCTCCTTCCACACGCGGCAGCGCACCCTTGGCTGAGGCTCGCTGGAGTTGAGCCATGGGACCAGTTGCTTTGACCTTCTCTGTTCTTGGGCATAATTACTGTTATCCCATATAATCACTTTGAAATAACTGTGTGTCATTACGCACCTTCCCGCCGCTTTGCCCACTTATCTGCAAGCAGCTCTGTCTCGGGGGAGCTGGGATTTGGACGGAGCAGCCTCCTGTGTGGTTTTTCTCTCCTCCTCCTCCTCCCACACAGCGTGCCTGCCTTTACCCTTCCAGCAACTGCTCTAGTCAACAAGGAATTCAAAAGCTAGGACAGACGACCCCTCTAGACCAGGGACCAGACACCCTTAGAGGCACGCGGAGCCAGTGGGCCCTGGCACAGACCCTTGTACCACGTTGGGCAGGGTACTGGGTCTGCGGGGCTGGGAGTGAGCAGCGGTGGGAGAGGGAGTCCACAGCCAAAGGCAAGAGCTGCGCAGTCTAAGGAAAAAAGCCAAGGTCAGGTCCAAGACAAAGAACCAGGAGGCAGGTCCAAGGTGAGGACCCTCGTGGGGACCAACCCAGAGTGGGCTGGATGGGGGCTGAGATGACGGCCAAGTATCACCTGTTCCCCTTTGTGAGCCAGTACGACTGAGTGTACCTGGAGCACTGCAAGGCACAGGTCCAAGTTGGGGGCAACTTGAATGAACCTGACCAAGAAGGGACATTTCCTTGGGGACCTTCAAGACAGACAAGCTCCACCATAGATGCCTACCTCAGGTCTGCAGAAGGGGCAAAGATGCAGACAAGCCCTGCCGAGGAGAGTACACCAGCATCCATGTCTTCCCGGGAGGTTTTGGCCTCAGGTTTTGTGCACTTTCCCTCTAGGACTGGCTGCTTGGAATACTGACTTTGGAATTTTCCAGGCTTGCATGGGAGCGGAGTAGCTGTGTGATCTGGGGAAAGTGACTTAACCTCTCTGAACCTCGGTTTCTCTCCTGTAAAGCGGAGAATACAACAGCGCCCCCAGCAGTAGGGTGGTCGGGAGGACTGCATGCAACAATATTCATAATCAGCATGGTGGCCAAGTCACAGCAATTGCTCAACAAGTGAAAACAAGGAGAACAGTACACCTGGTGCCCTCCCAGCCCCGGTCACCGCCCAAACCCGTCTTCTGCCACCCCGGACTTTGGGGCTCCGATCCTCCAACTTCTCATTGGTTTCCGCTGGGCTCCACCTGTTCCGGTATCAACAACACAAGTCAGCTTCACCTTGGGACCCAGGCCACAGAGGGTGGGGGCTGCGAGTTTAAATAGACAAGACGGAATGCAGAGTCACTTGGGTCAGGCAGTCTGGAGGTCAAGGCCAGAGCAGCTAGCTGACAGAGGCAAAGCGGGCAGTGTCACCTGATGACCCGATCACAGAGAAAAAGCTCCCAGCAGTTTGCTCTCTTTTTTTTTAAACATCAATGTGTGGTTGCCTCTCATGTGCCCCGCACTGGAGACCCAGTCTGCAACCCAGGCATGTGCCCTGACTGGGAATTGAACCGGTAACCCTTTGGTTCACAGGCCAGTGCTCAATCCACTGAGCCACACCAGCCAGGGCCCAGCAGTTTGCTTTCTTGTCAGTCCTCGGAGCTCCCCAGGCCTGCCTGCCCTCCTCAGCTCCTGTCTGTTGCCTCATCACCTGTGCCCGGTGTTTGCTAATCCTCCCGCTTCTGCCAACCTGGCGTGACTCCAGCTACCAGTTTGTCCGCATTGAACATGGCCACAGCAGGTGAGCGGGAGCGATTGATGTGGCAATTACAGGAAGTATTCATGACCGTGGAGGACAGAGAGTGCTCAAACTGGATGGCTTTTCCATGGTAAGTGGGACCTTCCAGCGGGCATCGTCTCTGTCCTTTATCTTCGTTACACCGTTCTGTTACAGGCTTTAAACCTGTCTTCTTGCTTTCAGTGCGTCATCACTCCTGAGCGGCTAGGCTCAGCTGCCTGGGAGAAGTGCAAGGAGAGACAGGGAGACCAACATAGTCTGAAAATCCTCCGCGGCTGAGAGCTTCCTGGGAATTTAGAAGGGAAGCTAAGTCCTCAAAGTCCAGCCTCAGGGTTCTCCTCCTACAGGAAGCCCTCCCTGATATAAACCTGCCCAAGTAAGATTAATTAGAGTAGCTACCATGATTTGGGTGCTTACAGTCAAGCCCTGTACTTTGACTCACTTAAAGAAGTGAGAGAAAGAAAATAGGAAATAAGAAACCTCTGTTTAGCAAGAAAATAGGCTCAGAGAGGTCACAGGGTTTGTCGCCGGCGAGGCAGGAATTCTAACCTGGTCCATGGGACTCCACGGCCCATGCTCTTCACACCGAACCACACTGCCCAGCATGTCACTCCTTGAGGAAGGTGCCACTTTCAAGGTTTGCAAGCAGGGTTTCTCAGCGATTGCAAACTGTGTCAAAGCTTTCTAATATTTTTCTATCATCTCCATAACCCTAGAAGGTTCCCAGGGCCAGGATTGCTACCTGCCTCGCTAAACGGGGCCTTCGTACACACAGAAGCAGTGCCTTTCCTATCAGACCAGCAGTTCTTGCGGCAGAAACGGCGCCTCCTCCGCCAGCCTTGGATTCCAGCTCTCCCTTCCCACCCCGCCCAGCTCTGCCCTGCCTTCCTCTGCCTCCATCTGTCAGTTACTGGGTGAAGGAGGCGGCTAGACACCAACTTTCTCTCCCAGCCTATGGCCCCAGCGCTGTCCCTTCCCAGGGTCCCCCTCCAGTGACTCCTTCTCTTTGAGGCAGAGAGCACATCCGTCACCTCGCTAACGGGCGCTATGCACGGCAGCCCCAGCCCCTCCGACAGCTGGAGCAGACGGGACCATGCATGCTTTCGTGCGCCCGGAGGGCAGGGGCAGAGGGGCAGCACAGAGCCCACACCTGGACCAGGCCGTGTGCAGAGCCCAGGGGCGTGCATGTCTGGCTCCAGTTCCAGCTGTACGGGAGCACAGAGAGTGTCGTCCCCCTGTCCCCGATATTGGTCCCATAGCCCTGCTTCGGATTCTCCCGCATCTGCCTTCCCAGATACACAGCCTTCCGTAAAGCCTGCCCTCTGCTCTCAGCCCGACCCTCTCTGTCCCAGCCTGGCCCTGCCCCTACCACTCCGTGGGCTCCCCATCTGCGAAATGGGGGTGACTACCCTCAAGCCCTTCCCCTCACAGGTTACTCCTGAGGAGGGATCCGGCTGAGCTTTTGACTTGGTTATGGCCGTGGCCCACGGCCACAGGCACCTGCCAGGCTGGGGTGCCAGCCCCTGCACCTCAGGCCAGACGCTCCTGGCCAGCGGGGGGCAGGAGCCCTGGAGGCCAGGGTACATCCCGGTGTCTTGCTCTTATCTGGGGTCTTTCTTGTGTTTTGGAGGCAGACATATTTAGATTCAAATCCTGCCTCTGGTATCTATGAAAACATAAAATGTTTAAAACCCTTGACCCGCAGTTCCGCTCCTGGAATCGATCCTCAGACATAAAAGCACCATTACTACTGGACGGCCATGCTAGGGTGGCTCGTACAGCGCAGGGAGAGCAGCAGCCTCGAACAGCCGGCCGGTGCTTCAGAGGGGACCGGCTGAAGGCGCCATGGTGCTCCACACTGCCGGCTCCTAGAAAACTATAAAAGAAATAACTTCTGCCTGTCGTGTTGACCTGATGTACAAAATATATCGTCAAGCAAAAACTATATTGCTAAGGAAAAAATATATCAAAGAAAAACAAAGTCAGGGAGTAACATGGATAGTTCCCCACCCAGTTCCCTCAGTGCCTCTATGTATGTGTGGGTACATTTGCATATATTTAAAGGTATGTGATGATATTGGTTACCTCGGGTAGGAAGCAATGTCGGGGATAGGAAATGAAGGAAGGGTGAGAAAGTCTCACCCTATTTTATATACTTCAGTGTTGTTTAAGTTGTTTGAATGAGCATATATTAAAAAAATAAAGCAACAGCAGTTTTTCAAACTCCCACCTCTGGTACTGATGTACAGTGGGACTTGGGCACATCACTTCGATGAGCCTCAGTTTCTTCATCTGTAAAGTGGAAATAACAGAGTCTGGCTGTGGACTCACTGTATGAAATGGCACAGAGTCAGTTCATTTCCCGCGAGTGGGAGGGGAGAGGAGGAGGGGAGGCCAGCCCCTAGCATCCAGTGACCCGGCTCCCCTGGGGCAGTCATTTTGATATGGGGACAATTCTGCCTTCATTCCCCTCCACAGGTGCCACCCACCCTCCCTGCCTTTGCAGCTGCAAGGATGCTGAACCAGCCTCTGCCTTTTTGCTGCCGAATGTCCTAGACAGACGTCTGTCCCTCTCTAAGCTCCAGTGGTCCCACCTGGGGAAAGGTAGACGTTTCCCGCTGCCCTCCTCGTGTGCCCCATGTGCCCGGCTTCCCCGGGACGCCAGCAGGACTCAGGCATGGGCAGGCTCTCGGGGGAGCTCGGGATGGCGGGGAAGTGAGGGAGAGGGCGGAGCTCTCAAGCAAACACGGCTGGTTCTGCACACGCTCAGAGCCCTGCTCGGCAGAGCTCACCTGAGATGTCTGAAACCGGTGGAACAATCCAGAAGTGCTTTGCAAACACAATCTGAACAGGCTGTCACCCCTGGGGAACTGGGGTTAGATTCTGGCCTGCTGCATGGAGGAGCTTAAAGATTGGCTGGATTCCACGGAGGAGGAGAGGAAGGTGGAAAGAAAACGGAAGAAGGAAGAGGAGGAGGAAGGGGAGAGAGGAGAGAGGCCTCCTCCACGTCCCCTCCCTGGAGAGCCAGAGGTAAAGCACAAACCCAATTCCCGGAGATCAGAGAACAGTGTAGGCGCCCAGGGAACACCTCCTGGGAGGAGCAACTCCACCAAGCACCAGGCTGGACGCCGTCCACCACACCGGAGCCCCACATCCACAGAGGCTGATGACGAGCCACTGAACTGGGTCTGATGATCCCATGACGGGCCTGGAACTCCCACAGCACCCCGAGGCTCAGGAAAGGGGGGCAGTCCTCAATCGACTGAGCTGAAACCCAAAATGGCTGCGCTTACCTAGAACTATCTAAGACAACACTTTCTGCCCTCTGGCAGAAAGGGAGCTGGGGACAGAAATTCAGTTCAGTGAGAGAAATATAAAGTTACAGTTTTGGACACACCAGAGTACATACGTGGCTTGAAAGTTTACACTCATTATATGCACAGCCCCCGGATTTGAAAATAATAAAAAGAGTTTCTGGGCAAAGAGGGGCCCAAGAACCCCACCCACTCAGCCTCCCTCCTGCCCCTCACAGAGGCTCTGGAAACACCCGGCCAAAGGGGGATCCTGCCTGTCTTTTCCCAAGTTCGAGGTGTCACCACAGATCAGAGCAGCTGCACTCCCCAGGGCCCGTCCCTGGAGCAGGACTTGGCAAGCGCACGCCCATTCAGAACCCTGGGCTTCCCCCAGGACGTGCGGAGTGGTCCACACCAGGGTTCCCAGCCTCGGCACTGTTAAATTCAGGGGTGGGTCCTTCTCTGTCGCGGTGGCATTTCTGTGCCCTGCAGGAGGTTTAGCAGCATCTCTGGCCCCACTCACCGGGAGCAGTGGCCATTGTCAAGACACTCCTGTCCCTCGCCACATGGGCCTCCATGGGGCTGCTGGACGTGGCAGCTTGCTGTCCCCAAAGCACCTGATCCCGGAGCCTTAGTGCCTTTTAGGACCCAGCCTCAGAGGGGCATAGCATCACTTCACACAGACCCCCTGACACAGCGTGGAAGGGGACTATGCAAGGATGTTGTACCATTTTGGAGTCTGGCTCCCACGTCCCTCCAAGCCACATCTCTCCCCATTCCACACTTTCAGCCAGTTCTCTTGGAACATAGAAAACACAGAACCGCTACAGTTCCCAGCAGCCCATGCATGCCTCTGTGCCTTTGCACATGCTGTTCCCCTGCCTAGAATGCTCTTCCCACACATCTCAACCTAGCCAAGGTCTACCCATGTTTAAAGACTCAGATTATGATTTAATTTCCAGGAAACCTTCTCTGGCCTTCCTAGGCCAGGTTAGGTGTCTTTCCTTAGCTTATCACAGACATAGCAATAACTATGGCGTCATTAGCCCACAGGGATAATGATGGTAACTAACATTTATTGAGCACCTACTATAGTCTAGGCACTATACTAAAGGCTTTAAGTATAATAACTCAATTGATCTCCCAACTGCTCCATGAGGTAGGTACCGTTTTACAGACGAGGAAACTGAGGCTCAGAGAAAGTAAGTCACTTGCCCAAGGTCATGCAGCCGTTAAGCAGTAGAGCCCAAAGTTGAACCCCAGATGCCTGACTCTTATCTATTATTAATACACTGCTAGGTCTCTCTCCTTGGCCATGAACCCCAGAGGGATGGAATTTTAACTGATTTATCCCTGTGCATCAAGCACCCAGGACATGCCTGACCCACATTGAAGAGAGAAGAAAATGTTTTAAAAGGAGGAAAGAAAGAAAGGAAAGGAGGTGGGAGGAGGGAGACAGCCCCTGACCTGGGCCTGAAGGGTGAGGATTCAGGCAGGACTCCGAGCAGGCGGTCCAGGTCCACCCTGGTCAGCTCGCCCCTCCTCTCAGAAAACCGTGAGATCTTCCCGCCTGTTCGCTGGGCCCTCCCCAGGCCGGAGACAGAAAAGCACCCTGTGTCAACACATTCTGTCCCTGCACACTTTTTTCCCGTTCTTAATTTTTATTTCTGCTTAGCCGCTTGCCCTAGTAAAGGAATAATTTAATTAACTCCAAGAAATGTAATTAATTTTAATTTTTCATGATAATTCATTGTTTAATACTCTGTTAATAATTATTGAAAATCCTAATGCCCAGTTAGTGTCCTCTAATAGGATAATTAAACACGTGCTCGGTGGGGAGACACTTCATTTTCAAGTGTCTCCACATCACTCCAGAGCAAAGCTCCCCCCACTCAGCCAGCCACGTGCTCATGTGGAGGATCTTCACACTGGGCACCCCTTCACTTTGGAGGTGCACGGGGTGGTGCAGACGTTGGCAAAGAGCTTTACGGTGGGAAGAGAAGACAGGGCACTGTGACCTCAGAGGTGCAAGAAATCCCTGGGGAGGTACCCTGTGCCCTCCCCTAAGCCAGGGCAAGTCACCCCCACCCCCTTCCAGCCACACAGCATCTCTGTGACCTGGTCTCTGGTCATCTCAGAGAAGAGCAAGGGGCGGACCCTGTCTTGCCTCAGAAGGTTGTATAGGAAATGCCATCGGCCCCCACCTTCCATGAGCTTGGGCTGAGATCCCCTCTCCACCCCCAGCAGGTGCTCCAGATTCAAGGGCCCAGCATCTTCCTAATTTCCACATATAAGCCAGCACCACGGCTGCATCCCCACCCTAAGCACTTAAATATACAATTTGCTTGAAGGAATTATCCACTGCTGACTGCTTTTAAAATAGAGAAAAGACCCCCCACAGGACTGTTTCCTTTCCTCAAGTAGCATCGCCTTCCGCAGAGACTGTCCAATCCTCTAATTGCACCATCTGTGCTGGCTGGGCTGGGCTGGGCTTGCCGTCTCTGCCCCGGCGCCTGGGGTTTTCACCCCACGCCCCCACCTGCAGGGCTCTTGCTGGGTAGCCCTCCCACTCGGATCCTGCAGCTGCTGGGCCCACTGCCCTCCTGACTGTGTCAACCCCTCGGCCCCTGCAGGGTCTCCAGCCCTGTATTTGGAGTCAGTGAAGGCTCTTCTAAATCCTGCTTCTTGCAGAATTTTCTGGAAGCCAAGTCCAGCGACCTTTTGCTGCCCTGTAAACAAGGCCCCAGTAAGGCTTTGCCTCCAGAGACCCAGCCCCTCTTTCCCTGCCCACGTCCCCACATGGGTCTCGGGGACCCAAACAGAGCTGGGTCCTGGGCCAAGGCCTTCCCTTCCCGGCTGGATGGCATGGGCGAAGCTGCTTGTGAACTTGTGCTTCTCCGTCTTCTTCTCTCTCCTAGCCACCTTTCTTAGTTCCCCTCAAAGACAAGAATTTGGGTGAAGGTCAATTATGACAAAGGAGATCCCAGGACACCATGTGCACAGCCAGGGAGTGGGGAGGGGAGGCAGGCCACAGAGGTGAGCAATGGGCAGTTAGCACGGTGGCACCCAGGGCCCTCTGAGAGACAGGGTGGACCCCGACCCAGAGCCATCCCGGAGGCGGGCCCACCAGTGCCCCACCACCACCCTGCCTGGCCGGCTGTCCCTGTGCTCAGGCAGGGCTACAGTGTGCCTGGGGAGTGTCTGCACACACCTATACCCACACCTGCCTCACCTTCCTGCAAGGTGGTGGCTTGTGAAGCACCCAGCACATAGTAGGTGCTCAGTGAACAGCTGCACAGCGGCTCCATAGCCCACCCTGTAAATGGCCTCCTTTAAAGTTTTGGCCTCACTAAGATAAGGACAAAGGGAAAAGTCTGAGCTTCAGGTTGGGTACTCAGTATGTCCCAGGCCACTCACTAGGCCACTATCCTCCCCAAGGGTTGAAGCCAAGACAGCCAAGGCACGTGGAAACCGGGGCCCTAGTCCCTGAGGAAATGTGTCTCCAAACAGGCACCATAGTCTCCTGTGGCTAGACGGGCTCCCTCTGCCCCGCTCCCACCAGCCCCGGGGGTGTGTCTGCAACACTTCCCTCCCCGCTACCCCACCCCTGGTCTGATCAGCCTCACCTGTGGTCCAGCTTACTGTGGCAGCTGGTTCTCCCCAGCCCTGGCCAGCCCCCCTTACAGCTGGGCCTCCTCTCACTCCCAGGCAACCTCAAGGACCCTGTGTAGCCCCTTCCTGGGTCGGGGGGGTGGGGCAGTCAGCATTTCACTGGCCCCTGCCCAAGTCACCCCGCTGCTTGTTCCTGTTTCAACATTCACAGCCACCTCCCCTGGCCCTTAAGTTCCCAGCTGGGTCTGAGCATCTACGTCCCAGCACTGAACTCATCCGTATAAGAGAGGATCCAGGGGCAGCTGGACAGCCTGGCTTATGCCCTTCTGACCAGGGCCACACCTTTGCCACCTGCGTCAAACAGGTAGACAGAGCGCTGCAGCCCCTGTTACCTCAGCCCCTTTGAGAAGTCCCGATGTCTTGATCAAACCCCACAGGCTCCACTGTGGGCCCCTTTGTGCTGATTGATCAGCGGGATTGGGAAGATCACCCATGGCATTCTTACTGAGGATCAGCTTTGCGCCAGCACCACTGTCCACCCTGGGGTCACAGTGGACGAAGCAGACCAAGTGTCCGGGAGCTGAGGTGCTAAGGTCAGTGGAGGCAAGGGGTGTGGGAGCGGAGACAGACAACAAACAAGGAAATGAACATCATCTCGGGTCTGGGTAAGTGCTCTCTGGAGGGAAAACGAGCAGGATGATTTGATAGCATGACTAGGCGGGGGGTGGGGGGGTGGCAAGCACATGGCAACGTGAAACATCTGAGGTCATTACATGAGGCCTCAGCCATGCAGGAATCTGGGACGGCTATTTAGGCAGGAGAGGGAGCAGCATGTGCAAGGGTCCTGAGGTGAGAGTGCTTCCGGTATGTTTAAAGGCAACTGGATGCTAAAATGGAACAACATGGGTCTCAATATTGGAGGAGGCTCAAATACAATAGATGCCAATGTCACCTGTATTCCACCCAAGCGGATTTGCAAAAGAGGTGATAAGAAGTGTAGCCCTTAGCTTATCACCCACCTCCAGCTTAAAAGAGGGTAGAAAGGTGAAGAGGGGCTGGAGACAGGGAAGGGAGTTTGGGGTGCCTGCCCTTCCGTCAAGCCCAGGGAGGGGGTTTTCAGCAAGACCCCTTGGAGAGCTAGGTATGCGTCCCCTGGGTGCTTGGGCAGTGGGGGCACAACCATGACATGAGACCTCATCACGAAGCAGCTAGGGGTGAATGACCAAGGTGGGGGATAATGCAGAACCCCACGAGGCAGCTGAGGGAGCTGCAGGTGGGGGGCCAATCGGCCCTGACTGGGGTCCTTGTGTGAAGAGGAGATTAGGACACAGAGAGACACCAGGGGGCACGCACATAGGAAAGACCGTGTGAGCACACGGGGAGAAGTGCCACCAGCAAGCCAAGTAGAAAGGCCTTGGAGGAAACCGACCTGCTCACACCTTAAACTAGGACTTCCAACCTCCAGACCTGTGAGAGAATAAACGTGCATTATCTGAGCCTCCCGGTCTGAGCTGACTGAGACACTCTACCCAGTTCTCCCAAGTTCGAGGAAGGAAGACTAAGGGGCAGGGCAGGGCAAAGGGCGAACATTCCTCAACTCCAAGCCAGCTTTGCCAAGGTTGTATGTCACACAGGATGAACACAGAACCACGGAAGCTCTACTACCTCCAGGCCCCAGCTTCACTCCCATCCCTCACCAACCTCCTAGGTCACCTTCGCCCTTGGTGGACCTGCCAGCCAGGCTTCTAACTCCTGGGCTCTCCTCTGCACCTTTGCACAGGCCCTTTCTGCTGCCTGAATGCTCTGACTTGCCTAACTTCTACCCTTTCTCCCAAACTAGGCCCAACAGCACCTCCTCCGGGAAGTCTTCCTAGGCCCTCAGCTTCCACAGGGCTCTGGGCTGCGCTAGTGTCACGATCCGTTTCCTGGATGGTTTTCTCTACTGAACTGCGAGCTTCTAGAGCTGAGGCTGCCTGTGCTGTGACCTTCCGTGTCCCGAGGATCTGACAGAGCCCTTGGAACTTAGGTAAATGGAAGGACGCCTGGAAGGAAGGGACATTGGGAGGCCTGGAACCGTCCTCCCCAACATGCTCTCCCACAGGAGCTGGGCATGGTGGACTGTCAGAGCTCGTGGGGACTTCAGAGGCCACCCGCTCCAACCGCCTCCTCCGAATACGGGAAGCTGAGGCCTGGAGAGGCCCAAGGTCACAGGGATCAGACAGCCCCGACGGGTCACAGAACCCCCATCTCTCAGCCCAGAGCTCCTTGCATAGTGTGCTCTCACCAACCTCCTCTCGGTCCCCTTGACAAGTGGAGTTTAATTATTTACGATGGCACTTTATAGCTGCGGGGGAACCCACCGGAACATATTTTGTAAAAGTAATGAAGGCTCAGTAATGCGAGACCTCGCCACAGCTCCCGTCACTAAATCTCGGCCCGGGAGTCGGCCAGACTGAGTAGGCATTTTTTTTTTTCCCTCTTCCCTCTTTCGGAGCATTACAGGGTTTGCAGATTAGGGGTGGTAGCGGCACAAGGCGTATCCAAGACATTTTTTCTTATTTGGGGGGAAAGAATTACGCTTCATGGTGCCGGAATCTGAACCTCCCAAGTGGAGATCATAATGGTGTGTCAGCGAGAGACACACCTGAAACGTGTCACACGAGGCAGGCAGGATGCTGTCACAGAGCCCCCACTGTGCCTCTCGTGCTGGAGGGCAGAAAAGACACGGTGACAGTGGCACTGAGGAGAGCGGGCAGGCCTAAGAGTCAGCTACACACGTCTCAGCTCCACTTCTCTGGGCCTCAGTTTCCCCATCTGTAAACTAAGGAGCTGGAAGGGACTTGCCTCTCCCAGTTCCTTCTACAACAGTCTGACCTTTTTTGCTAGCAATAAAGAGAGCGAGACATCAGGCTCACTCCAAGAAGGCACCTGTGCTGTGGGCTTCCCATGACCCCCCCCAAGGCAGGCAGAGCTCCAGTGTGCAGATGAGGCAGAGAAAGATCAGGTGACCTCGTCAAGGTCACAGCGCAGGAGAGCAACCGGCAGGAGTTGAACCCAGGCTTTCTGACTCCAGAAAACTCTCCTTGACCCACCTCTCTACCAGCTTGGCACTGACCGTTTACAACAGGCAGACGTGGTGATGGGCGTTGCTCACTCCGTCTTCCCAATAATGGTGGGACGTGTTTTCTCACCTGCGCTGAGAAGCGAGGACACTGAGGCTCGCAGAGAACCCAGACTCGGGACCTGGGCTTCCCACCTACCGAGGCTGAGTGGGGCGGGTGATGGGGTGTTGAGCCAGGCTGAAGAGGAAGGGAGAGAAATGGGTCCGCAGAAGACATCTGAGGTAGGGGAAGGTGTAGAGGGATTTAGATGGAGGGTGTGCTTGAAACTTTCCAGCATTTGGGAGGAAGGGTGACGGCCTTAAATAATGGGATTTGAGATGGGATGCCTGGATGGTAAGATCAGACGTTTAGACACTGAGCCCTCATAGACAGGAGCCATCCACCTGTGATTCTGCATGGCCTCAGATATAGTAGGTGCTCAATAAATGGAAGCAAGGGTTGTCAAATAGGCGACTTGATGTGGACCTTGTTCTGCCCCGATAAGTGGGCAGCCTTGAGTATATTCTGTCCCCTCTCTGGGCTTCTTCATTATCCCTTTAATCAAAGCCATCTGCCCATGGCAGAAAGTTCTACCAGGTAGCTAGCTACCTAATGCATAATCCTGCAGGTGTGAAGCTTTCAAATCTCCCAGAAAGCCAGTTCAATCAATACGCTCACAACACCATGCCAATATTGAACTCGATGCCAGAAAATTCCGCAAGCAGCTAATCTAAATGCATCCTGCTGGATGCTGGAGCCATACAGTTTTGCTTGGTCCTCTAGAGAGAAGGAAGAGCTGGCTGGCCATTCCCTGTGTAAATTATAGTACTCTCAGGGAAGGAAGATTCATTCATTCATTCATTCATTCATTCAACAAACATTGATTGAGCAGCTACTGTGTGTTGGCACTGCTCCAGGCACTGGAAATGCAGCAGTGAGCGAACCACAAAGTGTTGCCTTCGTGGAGTCTCGTCATTGCATCCGCACTGGCCCCTGACCCCACTGGCCCACCCTTCTCTTCGGAGGCGGGACCAGCCTTCCACACCCACCCCCTCGAGCCATGTCCCCCACTGACTCTCTGCTACAAAGGCACCAAAGGGCCACCATTTCTCAGCTGGAGTAAGACCACCTTAACTCCAGGTAGAGGGCCAGGTCGACAGAAACAGGCACTATTTTTAGAGAAGTGAATGCCAAATTGGTTGCTTATTGCAAAGACAATAAACTAATACCTTAGCAAGGCCCTCAGGGAACACTTCAGGGAATAATGTCATGACTGAGATGTTAGATAAAATGATGAGACCATAGGGGCTTTTTCCCCTAACCCGGGGTGGCCTCCTGACAGGCCAGGCACTTTGCTGAGGACACACTGTCCTAAAACCCTGGAGTACGGACAGCTTCTCAGCACCATTCTGCAGATCAGGAAACTGGGGCTCAGGAAGGCTAAGGAAATTGCCTAGGGTCGCCCAGTTGGTAGGGCTGAAGTTGCAATTCACACTCAGACTCTGGCCTGCACAGCCCATTCTCCCAACAGTGGTTAAACTGGCCGGGTGAGGAATGCACCCTGAATCACATTCCCCACAGCAGGTTCAACATCACACCTGCAATTTCACTCTATTTACTTTCAACAAACCCATTCTTTTCTTCATAAATCACGCAGCGTCCAGCCCTTGTCAGAATCATCAAAGGCCCAATTAACCCTGAATACCGTGGCCCCTTCTCTGCGGACTTCTCCCCCACCCACAGCTTTTTGGGCCGGGAATATTACAAATCTGGTAGAAAACCAGCCCAGAGAGCAAGCATTTATTCTATAGTGACCCTGTGGGGGGAGGGGGAAATCCACATGCCTGAAAAAACCACCCACAGCAGCTAAATTCCAACTGCCAAGCCTTTATTAGTAGTGATAAAAGGCAGCAAAAATGCATGGGGCTTTGTACTCCCAGGTGGGGGCTACAGTCTCAGGAATTAGTCATGTTTTGACTGGTAGAGTTATAGAATTTATAATGGAGGCCCTGGAGAAATTAAACATGGTTTACAGCCAACCTCCCCTCCCCTAGATGAATGTCTCCAGCAGGAACCATGCCCAGGGCCCCTGGGAATCCTCCAGGATCCTGGATTGCCAGGCTGGAGAGCTGAAAGAAGATGGGGACCCCCACAATGCAGGGCTGCAGAGGAGGTGGCTCAGGCAGCTCCCCGCCTCCCTGGGGTCATGCCCATGCCTCATAGAATCTGGGCAGTACGAATCAGGTCTGTCCATCACACCCCCAGCGGGGCTCAGGAATGCTTGCGGAATGAATCTGCGTCTTCACCCCACCAACGTCAACCTTTCTGGGTTCAGATCGGTCTCTTTCTGGAACATCAGGAGAAGTGGCCTGGATTTGGGCAAGTCCAGTGAACTCTATTTTAATTAAAGAAAAGAGTTGGACCCACTTCTCACGCTCTGATTTTAGGCCCTTTTTAAAACACCAAAGATCCCTGAGAGCGGTTGTATATCAAGAGTCTAGGACCTTAGTGGAAAAGTTAATCAACAGAACAGGGTGAAAAGGAATCTTTGCAAGCAGCATGTGGGAGCTTTGGGGCTGGGCATTGTGACTCTGTGTGTGGTTGATTACTCCCAGAGTTTGCAATCTTGGCTTTTTGTTGCAGAAGAGTGGTTTAGGGTGAAAATAACCCTTATTGAGCAACTACTGTGTGCCAGACACCATGCTAAGCAACTTTATAAACATTCTTTATTTTCACAAAGCCTAGAAAAGGACTCAGCACAGGGTAGGTGCCTAATAATATCCATCCGCCCTGGGAGGTAGGTGCTATTATCAATGCTTTGCAGATGAGGCAGTAGAACAAGAAAAGGGCAGGTTTTTGCCCCATGCTACACAGCATACAAAGCTGGGGACAAGTTCAAGCCTGGGGTGGCTGTTTCTGACACCAGAGCTCTTTCCAGCCAGCCGTGAGTCCTCCTTTCTCAGCAGGGATTGGCCTCTTTGAACACGTGATCAGGCGCGGAGGAGGAAGGCCGGGAGAAGCCTGGGAGCTGTCCAGGATTTGCAGTGCTGAAAGGGAGAGCATGCGGAGCCAGGCACAGAGACTGCCCCCTGGGGTAGGGCACAACTTGGCCCTCACCATGACGTCATTTCACTCTCTCATCTTGCTGACCACACTCCCCAAGTCCCGCATTCCCAGCTGCCTCTTCTGTCACCACCGAGGCCAATGTTCTCTTAAACTGACAACTACCAGACCACTGCTAGATGACAGGAAGGACGATCTGTTTGTCCCTCAAACCTACCACAACCCCAAGTATCACCAGGATCAAATTTCCAGTCTAAGGCATCAGAGAGGAGCAAGGTCATGGACAATGCAGAAACATTTAACCTACAGTCTAACGATGTGCACGTTTTCATGATTCATGTTCCTGCTCTGGCCTGGTCCCTCTCTGGGCCATTCTCCAAGCTGGAGCCGGAGCTCCAGTTCTTCAAGTGATGTAATGACTCTCTTTACAATTCCCAGAGGCCTCCCATCACCCTCAGGATGGTCCTCACTCCTTAGCATGACACTCAATGTCCTTCAAGAGCTGGCCTTACCTACCTCCACCTTCATCTGTCCCTACACCCTACTACCCTTATTCTCCAGCCATTCTAAATGCCCCATTGATGGGGCTGGTGGCAGGGATAAACATGTCAAACAGAAAGAAGAGCATGTGCTAAGACCCAGTGCTCTAGCAAGAGTCATCTCAGGCGTCACTCCCTGCAGAAGACTCCTCTGGCTGACCGCCTCTCCCTGAAGCCAGCCACTCTCCATCCCCCCGACAGCTCTGTGCACACAACGTGCTTCTGCTCCATCACTCAGACAAAGACAGGGATCACCCTGCTGTGCTTCCTCCTGGACAGCAAGCCAACTCTCTCTGACGTTTTATTCATTTTGAATCATGGGTACCTATCTGCCCATGAGCAAGCAAAACTAAACAGAAGAGCCAGTTGTTGTTGTTGTTTTTTAAGAACTTGTTCAATAGAGGCTGATATATACAGAAATAATATTAGTTAACCCTTACGTATCTGGCACTTGCTAAGTGTTTTATGTCAACTCATCAAAGCCATGTGGTAATCATCAAATCCACTGTGAGGTACGCACATCCTTATTATACCCATTTTAAAGATGGGAAAAGTGAGGCAAAGGAGGTTAAGGAACTTCCCTCAAGGAAACAGAGCCAGAAAACTGCACAGCAAACATGCTTATCCAGACAGTCTGGCTTCAGTCCCAGCCCTTGTCCATTCCACCATCTGCCTCGCTGTGGACAGGGAACCTAAAGGTGGGAAAGGCAGTGGAAGCCTCTTCTAGAGCCAGGAGGGTTCTAATGTTAACATTGACTTTGTTCTCTGCATCAGAATCTGCATCAGAATCTGAAGCTCCTACTAGGGTTATCTCAGGGAACTTGGGCATCCAAAGCCCACCCAAACCCAAATACCAGGGTGCCAAGACCCAGCCTTGGCAATAGCAAGTGGCAGGACTGTACCCTCACAGCTAGAAATGGCCTGGCTAAGGGCTCTTTCCTTTATCTTCTCTGCCAGCCCCACCTAGCCCTCCCTCCCCAGCTGCCAAGACCCTGCTTCCCACCCCCTGCACCTGGCTGCCCCTGGCAGGCGGCCCCAGACCCCTCATGGAGGATAAGCTTCCCCCAGCTCTGAGCAGCTGCCAGGCCTGGCGTGCCAGAAGTTCTGCGTTAGGTTGATGGCCCCGCACAGCCCCATGGAGCTGCTATTTTTAATTTAATTGGAGAGTCGGAGGAGAGAGATGATACCCAGTGAGAGAGTTTTAAAAGCTTTCAGGGTGGGGAGGGGGGAGAGAAAGCAAAGAAAAGTTCGTAATTATACACCAGGAAGCCAGATTTGATGCTTGAACAGAAAGGTTAAATGTTACATTCAGAATAAAATGAGAAAAAGAGTTCTGATGACAGTTGCCCAGAGCTAAATAAGGAAAAAAAATACCCCTTTGCCCAGCTCCCTCTGCTCCCTTATACCCATTTCTGTGTCTCCCCCTTCTTCTGTTTAAGGCTCAGGAGAACGCAAATAAACCGGCTTGGAGCACAAAGATTCCTTCTCAGTATACCAACACCTGGTCACCACCCAAAAGCAGCTTTCATTCAAGCACAGCAAAATCCTCATCTCTCAGGCCAAGAGGTCCAACAAGGTGCAGAAACTGGGAAGGTGATCTGGTGCTGTAGGTAACAATGTGGGCTTAAACGCAGATGGACCTAGGTTCAAATCTCTCCTCTTCCAAAGGACAGATGCAGTGGGTCAGTTCACCTAATGTCCATGTGCCTCCTAGTTCATTTAGCTACCTTTAAGTAATGAGACGTAAGCAGAAGTCTGCAGGTGAGGCTTTCTTGATGTGGAGACTCAGATGGCACACTCCTTTCACCCTCCCTTTTCCTGCAGGACATATAGGCAGGATGCCTGGAGCTGCTGCAGCCATTTTTTGATCTTGAGGTAACACATTAGAAATGGAAAAATGGAAAGATATGAAAAGTCCTTGGTGATATAGATATACAGCTGTTCCTCTGGGCTGCCTCCTTGTTACCTGAGACAAATTCCAGTATGTTTCAGCCACTTTTAGTCCAGTTTTCTAGGGATGCTGAATCCATTCTAACTTTGACAATCCCTTATTAAATAAGCTTCAGCTTGTGTGTGAGCCTGAGCAAATGCTTATCACTACTGAGCTCCAATTTTCCTATTTACAAATGGAGAAAAATATCACCCATTTCATGGTGTGCCTGTAAGGATTAAATGTGACTCCATTTGTAAAGCACTCACCACAATGCCTGGCAAGGCACAGTGTCTGCTGTTGTTATAAATACTCCTAATTAATAGGCGAGAAATACAAGATTATAAAATTTAAAGCAACATCTCATATTTCAATAGCACTTCCTGGTTTTCAAAGTGACTTCTCATCCCTCATCTTAGTTCATCCTCAACCCCAAAGCTCTGCCAATAGGAAATGTTACTCCTTAATATATACCTGACAGACTCAGAGTTTTGCCCAACTTAGCTAATCACAGGGCCAGTCTCTGCCTCGAGTGTGGTTCCAAGTCCCCGGGGCCTGGGCCAGGCTGGTTCTGAGCTCTTCTGCTAAAGAGGCATCATTCCGGGCCCCCAGTTCTTTTTCTGGAGACCACGGATGGCTCGAGTTTGGGGGTAAATTCATGGCTAAGAGAATACAGTTCACACGTCAAAGACAAGGTGAGCTGGCCTGTGGCCTCCAATTTCCTCCTCCTGTCCCTGAAACATCAGGATCCCTGAGGTCCTTGTCTTCTACCCTCTGTTACTCTATTCCAGTTTCCAGCATTGGAACCAAGAGCTCCTTTCAGAAGTGATGATATAACACAGTGGTTGCGGCCCAGTCTGGATTTGAAGCCCACTTTTGCCACTTACCAGAAAAATACCTGTTAAATAAATAGTACGTTATGACTCCTTTCTCTGTATTAGTCAGAGTGAGCAACACAGCTGCTGTAACAAGCAACCCCCATATCTCAGTGGCTGACGATCATAGACTCTTCCTCATGCCCCAGAGCAGTATAGGTGGGGGAGGGGCTCTGTCCCACTCAGTCATGCAGGCTCCTTCTATCAGCAGCTCTACTGTCCCTTCCTGCATTGGATCCCCTGAACCCCACAGGCAGATAGAGCTATTTTAAGGGTCGGACACATATGAACGGGCCAGCACTTCTGGTATGGTCACATGGTCCTAACCGCCAGTGAGCTGGGAAGTGTAACCTCCTAGCATACCAAGGAATGGGGCAGGGCACAGTCCCCAGCAGTCTCCAGTGGTCTCAGCCTACCCCATCAAAACTAGGTATCCCTACCATCCCCCAGATCACATGACGTTGCTACATTTGATTTATTTCATCCTTCATCATCAAAAATACAGTGACTTATGCATGCCTGTGTCCCCACAGTAGGTGGTAATCTCTTGAAACCAAAAATCTCCTGCACCTTTTTCACCTCCATGTCCCCCCCGCCTGGCGTAGAACCTGGCACACGGTACATTCTCAGCAGTTTATCCAATATCACTAATGCAACTCAGACTTGAACAGCATGTTGGGACATCTGGGATGAATGGAGAGAAAGAGCATGGCCGACGAAGAACAGGGGACGGCTCTAGGCCTTTACCCATCCTGCTCAGTGGTCACCACTGTCCACAAGCCCCAAACTCAACAGCTTCCCCAAGCTCCACACTAGTCCTTGCATACTCACAGTCCCTAGGTCTCCCCAAAGGACTGCCCGCACTACCCCCATGCATCACAGAAGGCAGCACTGGTTTATTTGCATATGTAAAACAAGTGGTTTATTTGCATATATAAAACAAGACCCCGGCCACACGGAAAGTACACTCCTCCCTGGCCAGAGTGTGGAGGACTAGAAACTTCAACTCTCCCCCTCCCCCTCCCCTACTCAATAAGAACCCTCTCTTGCCCCAGTTAAAACCTACTCTCCTAAAAGAATGGACAACCCAAGCGAGATGCCAGTGAACAGTAAGTGGCTATTAGGCATGGTGATATCTGGCAGCTGGCTGCTCCCATCCTCATAACAGACCACCCCTGGGAAAACTGTCCCCTGGAGGATGTCCAGGGATGACACCCTGTCCTCCCATGGGCTGGATCCCATTCTTGAAACAAGATAAAACCCCAGCACTTAAAAAGTCCTCCACAAGTTCAGAATTCCAATGCCAGCTAACCCCACCCCTGCCCAGACCCTTTCACTGAAATTCATCCACTGCGTCCATCTGATGAGAGCCAGGTCCTCCCACGCAAACCAGCAGGTCATAGCCTCTATCTCTCGTCATACTCTGCCTTGGTCATCCACCCAGACATGTAAGTAGACAGATGAGCCACCACAGACGCTCCCAGCCAGACACTAAACTTTCTTTTGGGACCTACCCACACCAAGGTTTCAGAGCCGGAGGGGTGATTTGTGACCAGCTCCATGTGCAGGCGTTCAGGGAAGCCAGGGTACATGGTGTTCCCCCCACAGGTTACCACGTGGGAAATGAGCAGGGGCTGCAGGAAGGCCTCACACGTCTTCATGGAATCCACGACAGCCTGGGAGAGGCTGGGCGCTTGCAGGCCAAACACCTGGGGGCTGAAGAACATCTCGGGGGCCAGGCGCTGCATAGGGGTCAGCTCCACAGAGGTGCCGTCCGGGAGGTAATAGCTGTTGTTCCTGTCGGAGCCAGCCGGCAGGCTCTGAAGGAGGTCAATTGCCTCCCCCAGATTCTGGGGCACGTAGCATTGGTTTATCTGAACAGCGCCCACCGTGTGCATCTGAAACACCTTGTATACCATGGAATCTTCCCCAAAGAGGCTCTGACTGAGATAGGCAGAGAGGTCCTCGCCGGCAAACTCCAGTGTCTTATGGCCGGTCTGTAAGGGGCGGCCCAGGTGGAAAGGCTGCACGCGGGTCAGGCCATAGCCAGAATCGACCACCACGCCCGTCAGGAAGCCAGAGGAGTACAGGGACATCTCCAGCTGGTCAGCCAGGAATAGGGACGGGACAGACAGTGACTCAAACATAATCTGCAAGAAGGGAAAAGATAGACACGCAGGGTATTTTCCTTGGACAGGGGCCCTGATCCATTTCTGTTTTACCTGACACCAGGCTACGCCCAGCTCTCAAAAGGAACTGGTGGGCTGCCCTTAGAACTCTGGGCCCAGGCCTCCCTGCCCGGAAGGTCCCCGCCCCCGAGCTGCCCACTAAGGTGATAAGGGAGGGGCGCTAGAGGGTTAGAGTCGAATTGCCCTCGGGAGCTTGATGATGGTATCCTCTCAGGAGACTTTGAGTGAAGGGGTGGGAACTGCCATCAGTCTGCTAGAAATGGTGCTGAGGATTCCGTGAGCACTGGGGGAAGAGGTGGGGACCACAGCCAAGGGCCAGAGGTGCAGCCAACGCTATTTCTTTAGAAGAGGGAAGAGGAGATTAGAAAAGAAAGAAGTGCAGCGTATCCACAACACCGCCTCCAAAGAGGTGGGGGTGGACAGATAACGCCCTCGCCTCCTGGGACGTGAAGACTTGTATGTTGTTCTTTCAATAAAAATTCTTCAAACATCAAGCCAAAACTTTAGCAGTTGGCAAAGTCCCTCAGCTGATTTTCTCCCCCTGCCCATCACCCCTTGATCTTTATGGAGCTCTCACACGGCTCCCCAGCTCCCTAGCTCTGGGTGCACCCCCCAAGTTGCTGATGCTGCAGATGCAGAAAGGCTATCACACTCCACTTCTTGGTGGCCTGGGGCCACTTACCCACCTCTTCGGGCCCCACGGCTCCACCCTCTCCCCTTCACGGGAGACAGCCCCCTCCATTTCCATGACCAGAATAGCATCACCGCCCCCCACCAACCATCCACTTTCCAAATAGAAGCCAACGTCCCCTTTTTCCAAGAGAAGATCACATGTGACTCCCCATTGAAACTCTTCAGGAGCTGCCTATTCATTGAGAGCAGCCATTGGGAAGCATTTTCTGTACAGGGCTAGAGTGTCAGGTTGCCCGATGTAGCAAATAAAAATGTGGAATGCCCAGTTAAAT